>CM031868.1:3528367-3660986 GCA_018697195.1 Certhia americana | reverse complement strand
CCGGTCCCGGTCCCGACCCCCGGTCCCGGTCCCGACCCCCGGTCCCGATCGCTGCTGCCCCATCCCGCCGCTCTTCCGGGTACCGCGGCGTGGCGGGCGCCTCTCCATCCTCCCGGTTCTGCGGGCTCGTTCGAGCGCTGGCTTTGTCACCTCTGCACAGTCACGTTCTCTGCGTTTCCGGCTCCCGGCTCCGTTATCGCTCCGTTTCTCGCTCCTCTATCTCTCCATTTCCCGCTCACGTTCTCCCCGTTTCTCTCTCCGCTATCTCTCCGTTTCCCGCTCCCGCTCTCTCTCCGTTTCTCGCTCCGTTATCTCTCCGTTTCTCGCTCCGTTATCTCTCCGTTTCTCGCTCCGTTATCTCTCTGTTTCCCGCTCCCATTCTCCCCATTTCCAGCTCCCATTCGCCCCTTTTCCTGCTCAGTTAATCTGTTTCCCGCTCCCGTTCTCTCCCTTTCCCACTCCTCTGTCTCTCCCTTTCCCACTCCTCTGTCTCTCCCTTTCCCACTCCTCTGTCTCTCCCTTTCCCACTCCTCTGTCTCTCCCTTTCCCACTCCTCTCTTTCTCCATTTCCCACTCTTCTCTCTGTCCATTTCCCACTCTTCTGTCTCTATGTTTCCTGCTGACTTTGGTGTATGACCCTCTGCAGATCGGGGTCCCCCCACAGCACAAGCGAACCCCGAGCTTGGGTGGCAGAGCTGTGATCCCAAGGCTGAGGGTTTGAGTGTCTGGAGGAAGGGAAGCTTTCCAACGAAGCCAGAATTGAAGGAGATGTTTCAAGGTCCTTCCTGCCCCGTTTATGAATCTTTCTGGCACCATATTCGTGGAGTTTTGTGTCAGTAGTCTCCCAAGTTCCCAGGCATACGGTTTTTCTGGTGTGTAATAAAGCCCTTAGCGCTGAGCAAAAAGCTTCTTGGTCTTTTTTTTGGAATGCAAGCCCCAGAATTCTATCCCAATGTTGTGTTGAAACCTCAAATTTGCGCTGCCGAGCATTGCAATTTATTTAACACCACATGGAAGGAAGAAATGGGGCCTTTTTGGTTGGTACATGGTCTCCTTGAAGTGATTCAAGTCACTGAGTAAACACAGAATGTTTCTTTTCTATAATCTGTTTTCCAGCACAAAACTACAAGTGAAAGCAGCTGATCATATTAAATCCAATTACAGCTTAATAGCTTTATATGGAGCTTTTTTTGTGTTTCTTAAAAAATTCCACATTCAGGGCACATCCTGAGAGGAGATGATGGCAGTCTAACACCTGTGTTCTTTGTGATATTGTTCTTGTTATCAAACTTAAAGCCAATCTTCTAAATGCGTTTTTTTCCCAAATGTTATCAATCAGGGTACACCATTAATTCCTAACTAAAATGGGTGAAAACCAACCACAACTAAATTTAAAATTTTTAGACCTTAAATAAGTATTGTAAGTCAGAAAACTGTAGTTCTGAAATGAAGCATCCTATTGGGATAAAAGAGTGAATGTGTTTCTTATTGTGAGGGAGAAAACGATGTATTTGCTCACAGCTTGCTGTTTCTGTACCCACTGGCCTGGCTGGAAACATCAGGCTCTCTGCTACACAGAATTTTTGCCATCCACTGCAGGTGACCTGACTGTAAATTGATGAGCATAGACTTTTTTTTTTTATAATGGAGGCACCGTCCTGCTAGATCCAGAATTGTGGTGCAAACAAACATGTGGGTGGCCAGAAAAAGGTGGATTTTTTTTTTTTTTTAAAAGTTGTTGCCAGAACTGAAGAAATTGCTGTTAGCTTTTGAACAGATATTGTTTTCCAAGATCTGGAAAATTTATTTGAGGTTTTGGAGAGCTCTGCTCAGAGAACTTTTTAGAGGAGATTGTTCAAAAATTTCTCTGGCTCTGGGAAGCATCTGTGACTGGGCACCCAGATCCCAGCCTGGTCCAGAATTAGAATGTGACTGTTCTTTCCAGTTTAGCTGTGATGCATCTGCTCAGCACGCTTAAATTGCTGCCTCATTATGTGACAATTAATCGTTTTGTCGATGTTTATATACATATGTTAATATTTTCCTCAATATTGTCAACCCCATAGGCGTATCGATGAAATGAAATTTCACCCCATTTAGCATTTTTAATGTGGCATAAACAGAGCTGTTTGTTGAAGTTCAGGCACACTCTGCTTACATCAGTACAGCTCCTGGTTTCACTAAAGGCTCTATCAGTAAAACTGAAATGGGAAGCTGCCTCCAAAAATGTGAGTTACATAACAGGTAGAAATCCTCTTTGGCTATAAAATATTTATTCAGTATTATGTAAGAAAATGGAAGAGCTTGGAGGTGGAGAAAAAAAGAGGAAAAAAAAATCTAATATAAGATTTGAGTGGGAAACTGAAGCAGATAAAATCTGAGAAAGTGAGCCTGGTGATGGTGGAAAACAGAGTCTATTTAAGGTTTCCTTCATGACTTCACCATTAATTCCCAAAGTTTCCAGGCTGAGGAGAGAAGAGTACACGGTCTGAGCTTTCTGGTGCACTTATTGTCAGTGACAATAAGCTCTCACTTATTGTCAAACTTATTGTTTCTTTGTGTTCTGTAGACAGGTAGAGAATATTTGCTTCAGGATTTTTTAAAAACTTTTTTTTTTTTCAATTTTGTTTTTAAATGAGAGGTTCATTTTATTTATTTCCAATTTTAAAGCCTTGATGGATTTATGCTCTCTTTTAATTTAAATCTCTAGTGTAGAGGTAGGAAAAACCTTTAGTGGTTTTTTTAAAGTTTCTCCTTAATGGTTGCATTTCCTTCTGCAAGATTACAGAGGAAATCACAGGCAACATATGTACTGTTTGCTTAGTAAATGATTGATTTTAAGTATTTGGCCAGAAAAGTAAGGATGAATTCAAGTGGATGATATTCCTTGATTCCAATTAATGTAGGAGCAAAGGATTGTCACTGGGCAAAGGCTTTGATTCCCTTATCTTGCTGTCAAAGCACAAGATGAGGAAAATGAAATTAACTTGTCAGAAGCAAAGTTTGGTGCGAACTCATCTGCGTGCAGAATAATTCCTGTAAGCATGACATCTTAATTTCAAGATGTTTCTGACACTGCACAGAGAATTTGTCATGCAAATGAGATCCTCATTAGGAAGTAATATTTTTAGAATACTTTAAGCAAAAGAAATATGTTCTTGTAAAGGTTTTCTGTACATGTATTGAACAACTCTTTAGAAAGGAAGATAAGACTGGACATGGCTGTGTTAATGTGAGACCAGTGTTGTCCCAGATCATCTCCTTAGGAAATCCAAATCTAGAGTTCCAGATTCACGATTCACGATGCACCTTTCACAAAATTTTATGCTTTAAAGGCCTAGGCTTTAATGTCCAAAACTCAGCCTTCCTGTGTAAGCTAGCTGTTGTTTTGCTGCAGTGCATCACTGGAGCATTTCAAACCTTCCTATTCATTTAATTCAAGAAGAAATGGGTCTGTTCCTCCTGTTTTTTAGCCTAAAGGCTTGGCTAGATTTAGAGGGGCTTTGCACTCCCCTCAGTTGTGCTTCTGCTTGCGTTGTTTTGTAACACAGGTGTTTCTGTAGGTAATTTTTAGTCCGTTCCAGAAGCTGAGGAAACTTTCTGTGTGTCAGCAGGAGGAGGCTCGACTTTGCTGATGACAGAAAATCCATGGGCTCTGTGCATGTGGTGTGAGCAGCAGAGAGCAGGAGGTGATAAGAGGTTTTGCTCAGTGAACTCTCCTGAACCAACTGCAAGAACCAGAGAAATCCTTTGCCTTGTGTAGCATTCCAGCAGTGTGAAGGACAGAAATGAGGAAGGTGTATGGGAAAAGTGGTAATAGAAAATGGGAATTCAGATCACTGGATGCTAGGAGAGACAAAGAGGAAATTAATTAGCACTCACATCACAACATTTGCTACTCTGGCTCCCTTGCTGATAAGACCAAATAGGGATTATTAAGGAGGAGTGGTTTGTGTGAATTTCTTATGCTATAAATAGGAGCAACTGATTAAAATGAATGTTTAGTTTGGTGTTGGTCTCCTGTGAAACTGATAAAGTAGCAGGAGCTGGGATCATCTCTGGTATCTGCCAGCTTGAATATTGAAGTATCAAAGTGTGTGAGCCCTTCAGCTCTGTATGATTAGAAAACGTTTAAGTGAAGTGATCAGAACTTTTGTAAGGTGGGTTTGGGTTCTACTGTTCCCTTGGAGAGTGTTAGAGACAAAGTCTGGAATGTGCTGGTCCTGGCCAGAATGCCAGGTGAGCATGAACTGTACCAACCCCACTGTTCATTCATATCTATGTTGAGATGCAGTACTCTTATTTCCTTTCAAAAGAGATCCAGAAATTACTAAATTTGTAAGTAAATTTTTTATTATAGTATGAAAAAAACCCCAACTGTGAAACTTGTAGCTTGAGTAATGAAACAGTTTCTGAATACTTTTATATTCAGTTTTGTATGGTTTTGTGTTTGATATAATGTATCTTAAAGAGGAGAGGTTTGGGGTCCAGTGTGTGCTTTTACCAAGTAAAGCAATGTTTCTTACAGCTACTGAGATGGCAAGGAAACAAATGCAGTTACTGTTCCAGAGCATGAGGTTTGCTTTGAAATATACTCTGGAGTCAGGGCTGCCTTTACAAATTGCACTCCCTCCTTATCTGAGAAGGATGCTGATGTCAAAGGCTGGGATATTGAGCTTTGGTGAAGCTCTGTGTGCAGGGAGGGGAGCAGAAAGTATACTGGGAAAACTGGTGATGGGGGAGAAAGGAGCAGAGAACTGCATGGAACAGGCCCTGCTCTGTCCACGGAGGTTTTCCCCTGGTGGGGTTTTGGTTTTGTTCAGGGAAATAGAGTTTACCTGTGTGCTTTAAATAACCACCTTTTCTTTTAAGGAAATCCATCATTAAAAAACCAAACAAGCAAAAAATCAAAACAAAGCCACCCCCCCCCCCCAACTCCAAATAACAACCCACCCCCCAAAAAAATTGTAAATCAAGCGAAAAAAAACCCCCAAAACCCCCCAAACAACCAATCCAATGAAAAACCCCAGTGTTCCCTGAATCTGGCTAACTCCAGGCACAACAAAATATGGATTTGAGTTGGTAGCAAATAGAAATGGAAGTTTTATCATCATGAAAGCAGTTCCTAGAGGGCCACTTAAGCATTGTTGCATTGAATCTGCATATAATATATCTGTATTTGAGAATCTACAGGTAAATAGCATATATATGAACAGAATAGTGATATGCACTCCGTCAAATGAAAGCATTATTATTTTTGAAAAGGTAAGGAAATGGGAATGGAAATGGGATAGAAAGGGTAGGTAGAAACCCTAATAAAGAAGGAAATAAGAGACGCAGGCAGGTATTTGTTTGTGTCTGTGAGAATCTGAGCCCACGTGCCCCTGAGAGCTGCTGCAGATTCTCACACTGGTTAATAAATGTACTTTACTAGCAGAGTTATTGACTTTGGGGGGCCAAACCTGTGTCTGAGAATGTGATGGAAGAGGTACAGAGCAGTTGGGACCATGGGTGCTGCATTCCAGGCTGCATTCCAGCTGGCAAGCACCTGGCACCAACACTTCACCTGCCTGCAATATTGACAAAGATAATTGCAGCACTTCTGGAGAGAAAAAAATCCAGTCCTAGTGCAGTCAGCTCCAGGGGGATTCCTTGCTGAGGCACTCAGTGCAGGTGGGTGCCTGTCACAGAGCCTGTGGCAGAGCCCTGGCATTGTCACCCAGGGGTGCTCCTGCAGCAGGAACAGAGTGGATGACTGAAGGTGCTGCAGAGAGTAGAATAACTATGCTTGACAGAAATGCAGAGGTTTCCTTACTCCCCTCGCTCGTGGTGTAGGACATGAGGGGCCAGCAGAGCATGTGCTGATGACACCTCTGCTGTTTTCAATGAATATTTTATGTTCAGGGCTCTGGTCACAGTCTGCCAGACTGTGCAAGGGCTGGCACAAAGCTGCCTCCAGGAGAGGTGAGCCTGTGGCTTGGATGCCTTGGGGAATATGCCACTGTGGATTTACTGCTGAGATTCGGGCCCTGATTGATTTTCTTGAGAGGATCAACCCCAAAAGCATACATTTCCCAAAGGGAAATTCAAGAACTAGCAGGATTCTTCAGTAAGATGCTATTTCTTCGAGGGTAATCCAGAGTTCTGAGATGTAGATGGCTCAAGTCTGGTGGCATTTCTGTGAAGTTCTGTCTGGAGTCACAAGCCATGGCTGTCCAGCTGGAATTGTGTTGAGAACACAGAACTTCTCCCTCCAGTTGTGGTAGCACAGGGGACAGAGCTGCCTCTGTGCCATGGGCAGAGCAGCAGGGTGAGTGGTTAGGCACACAGGAACACAAACTGAGCTGAGACAGCATCATTTCCTCAAGGTCCCAGGCTGTTCTGGAGTCCAGGCTTGGTTCTGTGGGGCTTCGTTTGTGATGTTGTACTTTGTTGATGTGGTGCTCAGAGCAAACAGCTTTTAAAACTGTGAAATACAAGTGACAGAGTATGAATTTTGTTATGCAAGCACCTAACAGAGCAGTAAGTACAGAAAGAAGGCATCCTCTTGCCATCAGTGTTTTATTTTTTAGGGGTAAGAAGTGCTGCTAGATACGATTCATTCACTAGCATGTACAGCAGACTGCTAAATATGGGGTATTTAACAAAAGTTTAATGTTTGTTTTTATTAATTAATCTAATAAAGTAATTTTATAGATTTTTTTCCTTGTCAAATATAATTCAAATAATATCTTAATCACACAGCAGTAACCCATGATCACAGACTCTAGTCTGTAAACACTACAGGTACTTGTGCTTTTAGTAAACACTGGGTTACCACAATAATTAGTCCTGGGTGCTCCAGCAATTACAATTGCCTTTGTTCTTTCTGCTTAATGAGTGACAGAAAGTACAAACCATTTTGAACAGGGACACTCAGGTGTATTTGATGAGAATTTAAACTTTCCCATAGCTGTTCATTCTTTGAATTCCCATACCAAAACTAATCTGGGAAGCTGTATTTTTTTATGTTTCAGGACAGATTTCCCATGACCCTGGCTATAAATAAAACACGATTATTATTTCTGGAGGCTGATTCTTTCTCTGAGTAGTTTTCATAGATGTTTTTTTTAAGATTAAGACAAGCAAACATAAAAAAATTAATTCAACCAGTTTTTTGTTTCTGTTATTACCCATCCATTGTCTTTCTGTGAAATGAATCTTAACCCTCCAACTGAGGCTGTACTGACACAGCAAAGTGGTATGCTTTTGGTTGTTTGCTCTTTGGAAAAGTTGGTGGTAAATATGAGGAAGGTTAAGACTTGAAAATTCAGAAACAAAGATGCATGCAACCATTTTGCATTCAAGACCCAAGGCTGGCTGCATGCTTTATATATATAAGTTTGCAATTCCCATTTATCAGCAAAAAAGCTGAACTGTGGCCTGGGCTCATGGCTGGAAACTCTGCTAAGCTGGCCACAGTTAAATTTGGACAAGGTTAAATGCAGGTAAAATGTAGTCTTGATGACATATGCTTCATGTCATCTATCCTTGATGAATTTTCAGGGAAAAGGTTAGATTCTGATTTCCAGCAAGATACTGGAAAAAGTGCTTCCTGGACTTGCTCAGAAATGATTTATACTTATGGTGTTGGTCTGTAGATAAAAACCTACAAGACAGATCTGCAGGAGATGTATTTCTGTCCCTGCTGGCTGTTGGGAGAAGGAAAAAGATCTTGTGCTCTGAATTTACTGACTCGTTAATGGAAAAAAGGTAATACAGGATGATCAGAATATTGCAAAGGCTCATGAGTAATAGAAATTCTTTAATGAAAATTTAAAATTGGAGAATGCTAACTGCAGCAATATTACTGATGCTGCGATCCCCTTGAACAAAGGACTTGGCTCTATTTTTTATTGCTGTTCAAAGGTAAATAAGGCAACTGAGTGGGGAGATGTGACAGTTTGCAAAAGCTGGTGGCCTTGCTTGCAAGCTGCTGTAGGTGACCCTGCCTTGGCAGGAGCGTTGGACTAGATGGTCTCCAGAGGTCCCTTCCAGCCCTGACTGCTCTGTGATTCTCTTAAAGCTTTGAGCTGAAGATATTAAAGGCAAAAGTTTTAAATCCTCCAAGTCAGCTTCATTGTTATGGGTTAAGGTAAACACAACCTGAATCCTGTTGGAAAAGAACATGAGTGGCACTTGGGAAAATGTTCCAAACCAGTACAGAATTGTCTAACACAGTTTGAGAATGGGGTTTGTGCTACCTGAACAGTTATTTTTGTAACAAAGCACTCACACAGCTGGGCTATATTCATGTCCTTGGTGCCTTCCAGGTTAGGACATGTAATTAAAATTCCACTCATTTAATGATGGCGATGGTGCTGCTATGGATTAGGACAGATGAAGTGACCACAGAGTCCTTGACAATCTGCCCTAGTACGATGGTTGGCCCCAGCTCTGAGCAAAGCACTCACACAGCTTCTTGCCCCCCTTCCCCACAGTGGGATGGGGCAGAAAATAGGAAGAACTGGAGTCAGAAATCTCATAGCTGAAAATAAAGACAAGGAGATCACTCATGAGTTACTGCTCTGGGCAGAATGGGCTGGACTCAGGAAATCTAACTTGATTTTGATTACTGATTGGCAAACAGATGACAAGCATTGAAACACTTAAGGAAAACATGTTTCATCCCCTTTGCCAGGCTCAAGTTCAGCACAGACCACCCCTGCCCTTCCCTCACAGTCACTGGGGTTGAGATCAGTTTCTGCTGCTCCTTGTTCCTCACTCTGCCCCTGCTCCTTCCTCCTCAATGGTTTCCTGGGCTGTGCTGACCACCCACAGGCTGCAGCCCCTCCAGGTGTGACTTAAACCTCCAGGTGTGTCATCAGCTCTGTGATCCATTCCCCAGTTACTGCCATTGCTTAAATGTTCTGGCACGGGAGCACCTCAAGCTCCTCTGATTGTTCCAGGGACACTCCTCCTCTTGGCTCAGTTCTGGCCCATGTAGGGTCTGGAGTGGCTGGCACAGGACAACCCCAGCCTTCTCCCACTGTGCCCCTGCAGTCCCCTTGCCACTCAGCCTGGGAATTCATGCCAGTACACCTGGATAAAAAACACTTCCAGGCTCCAGGCTGGCTGCTGGGCTGTCCCTGTGCCTGGGAGTGGAGTGCCGAGTGTGGGTGAAGGGCAGAGCCCGGGCTCTTGGTTCTCAGCTGCCCCTGGCTGGAAACAAATGGCTTTCTCAAGGGATGCCAGCTCTTGGGGCACCTTTGTTTGGCACAAGTGGCACTGCCTGAGGGGCCAGTGTTTAGTTCATTGTGCAGATTTTGTCAGTGGTTCTGCGCACTGACCTCGGGGTTAAGAACAGCTGGGGAAGGGACATTCCTCTTCTGGTCTTTGCCATTTCTTTTGAGCTCCACCTGTTGAAGCTGGAGGAAGGAAATTCTTTTCAAATGTGTTTCCATGGACTTTGTTAGGCGGTCACCAGATATATTTTCAACTCCACATTTGAAGGAATAATTGTAACAATTTCCTTTATTGAACATGTTTTGCCCACCCCCTAATGAATCCAATGGTATTTCAAAAGCTTTTTTTTTTTTTTTTGTTCTTCTGTTTTCCAGTAACAATCTTCTACTTGGACTTAAGTTAGAACTGCTCTACTAATGAAAACCATGTGACAAATAAAGCACTTTCTTCTCTCCTGCTTTCCTGAGCACCTGGAAGCTTGTGTACAAAGCCAGGGGGAAGGGGCATCCTCCCTTGTCCCACAGGTGTTGGAGGAGATGGTTCTCACAGACAGCGGGTGTGAAAATATGGAATCCAACTTTGCCCCTCTGTCTGAGGTGGGAGCTGATCCTGCTGGGAAGGGCAGGCTCAGTGGTGGAGCTGGCAGTGCTCCTGGCACTGGGAGTCCCAACACAATAATTCAGGAGCAATCATGAGAGATAAAAAGTTTTCTCTTTAAAAAGGCAGTAAGGGCTGTAAAAAGGGAAACGAGCAGAAAAGAGCAAACTTGGGAGTAGTCAGTGGATATAAACCAGAGCAAAATGAAAAGTTCCTTTTGATGGCATAGGCACATTATGATTCCTATGCGCAGGTAAAGCACAAAAGGAAAGAATTTAGAAATTTTTACTTAATGTTATTTCTATAATTCAGCTATATTTCTATGATATAATTCCATGGTTACTGCTGCCCACTTTAATAATGTTTTCTATGATTGATTTCAGATGTTTGCATTTCAAGGTCAGAAAGTTTAAGGTGCTTCAGCCTTATAGGTTCTAGAGGAAAATAACTCGCAGCAAAACTGTACGTGACCTCAGAGGCAAACACAAAATAAAATAATCCCTGGGACCTGCAGACTTAATTTAGAATGCAGAACATTTTGCAAGCAGCGTTTTACTGTTTTGCTGAAATGATGGAGCATATTGTTAATGCCTTGTAATTTTTAAGAGCACTTAAAGATTTATTTTTGTAACCATTGTTTTACTTTGTTATTCTGAGATTGGATTGAGTTTGTTTTATGGCTGTCATGTTGGGTTTTTTTTTAATTCCTTATTAGGTCACAGGTACTTGATAGACATCTCACTAGGCTTGTTTTTCATTCATCTGTTGTTGTTTAATAGTATTCTCTGTGATATTAATTTGCAACAAGTTATGGAAACAGTGTTGTGTGCTTGTTATGTCATCTCTTTCCTATCACGTTAATGATTTTGGTTTATTTTCTTTTCATTGTTACATTTTCTCCAAAAGAAAATTGTTCAAAGTTTAATTCTAAACCACAATTTCCTCATAAAAATACACATCATGTTAAATATTAGTGCATATAGGATTTATGCAAACTCTGTAAGCAGTTTTTTTTGATTTATTGTTTTTTCTGAAGAGGTTTTTCCATTAATAAAAATTTATTGTCTTTTCTCACCTTATTTTTCTGATTTGCCAAGTTGATTCTCATGTTTTACAAATATGTTCTTTTGGAAAAGCTAGCAGTTATTAAAACCTTATAAGAGAAGTAGATTTTGGCAGTTAAGTTGCTTTTTTTAGCGATTTGTTTTCTAGCATTTCGTTTTCCTTTGCCTTGGGCTAGAGAATTAATTTGGTTCTGTTGGGGTGAGGAGTCATTTGCTTAGGCTGTTTTTCTATCAGAAGAAGTTATGAAGCAATGAAAGGCAGTTAATTTGGAGGGGAAAATAAAAAACCATGCTGTGTGCGCGAGCGTCTTCCTTGTAAAGTGTTGTAATGTATTGTACCTATAAAATGGTATTAAACACTGGCACTCTGAGACAAGTCCCTGGCTTTAATGGCAAAAACCACCCCCAAGCCATGCTTTGGTGAAGGCAGTGCAGAGAGCTGTGGAGTTGTGGCTTAATTTAGTGACATTGAGACGTGGTCACAGGATTGGGGATGATGAGATGTCTCTGTGTGAGGTGTCCCCAGGCAAAGTGAGGCTGGTGCTGTTCAGGTGCCAGGGTCACAACCTTTGTTCTGCTTGGCCTCAGTGTCACAGACTTCCCTTGGAAGAGACCTCAAAGCTTATCCCAATCCCTGGGCAGAGACATTTTCCACTGTCCCAGGCTGCTCCAAGCCTCATCCAACCTGGCCTTAGGCACTGCCAGGGATTCAAGGACAGCCACAGTTTCTCTGGGAATTCCCTTCCAGACTCTGCCCACCCTCCCAGGGAACAATTCCTGCAAATCTCCTCCAGCCCTGCCCTCTGGCAGTGGGAAGTCATTCCCTGAGTCCTATCCCTCCATCCCTTGTTCCCAATCCCTCTCCCTGGCAGGGGCTCTGAGCTGGTCTTCTCTCCAGGTGAGCACCCCCAGCTCTGCCAGGGTGTCAGCATCAATCACAAAGTCCTTGATTTCGTTTTGAGTGCCAAGAGTGGCTGAGACAAGCAAACACCTCTCAGGGGAGCCTGTCCCTGTGGACAGACAGTGCTCTTGCTGGTTCTGCAACAGGAACTGATGCCAGCATCTCTGCATGCAAGAGCCCTGCTGCTGCTGTGCTGCAGGATAGGCTTTTTGTTGCAGTTGTAAGTCACAAATGGATGTTTCCATCAGTTCTTTTGTAACTTTATCCACTTTTGTAATACCCACTTATTGAGGCTTTGGACTTTATTCACCCTTTTCTGAATGTGCCTTTTTTTCTCAATTATTTTGTTATGTTTTTTTTCCCCCCTTTTTCCATTTCATCTTGGTGTTTAAAAATAGATATTTTTCAGACATCATTAAAGCTTCTTTCTCCATGAAATTTTAACAGATGTGACACTTGAGAGGCTCTGTAGTGGGCAGTGATCATTTATCAGGCAATGCTTTTTAAGACCTGCATTATTATTCAGTGATTAAAAATTCACAGGAGTGAAAAGATACCTTCGTAAATATTTTATTCTTTCTTTATTTGTTGTTATTTTTGTTTTTTTTCCCTACAAGATTTTTTAAGATGGTAATACCTGCTATGAAAGGCTGCTAGTAACTGTGGGATGAATTTCTGTGGACAGTTCTGGTGCTGAGGTAGGCAGTGGGAGATGAGAATTTGAGGGAAGGGCTCAGCATATTGAATTGTTTCACAGACCGCACCTAGCCATGTTCTTTGGAGAATAAGCAAAGAAACACTTGTAGTAATGTGCATATTTTTCTTGTGGTGTTTGGTTGAGATACTGGGAAAGCTTTGACATTGAGTGGAGTTAGGAACTGCTGGAAGAAAATGCATATTAGCATAAAATATAATAGATGCTGATAACTCATTTTGGAGAGGTAATTGGCTAAGGCCTGTGCATTGTTTAACTAATTTCCATTTCTTTATTGCTTCTCTTTCTATCTCGGAATAATGAATATTCTTGGGGTTTTGGACATTTGAATAGAAGTGTGCACCTTTTCCTTATGTTCCACTGCAAAGTTGTAAGTCTTTTGTGTGTGCTGTTAAAAAGCTGTTTTGACACAGACTCTTTTGGGAGGGCCAAGCTGTTTGCTTGGACTTTGGTGGTTGGTAACTGTTTAACCATGGTGTTGTCAATGGGATGAAAATGCCAAAGTCAGCTCTGCTGGGAGCTCCTCAGATTCCAAATGACAAGGCAGTAAATTTCCAGCTGGTTTACACGTGGAGTGTTGTGTCACTGGAGAAGTTGGATCACCTTTCTTGTTTAGAGTTTTGCTATTTCTGGCTGTAACATCAGCATTTTGTTTTGACCAGCTCCCAGTAATCACTATTGAAGTACAAAGCTTGGAATGTTTATTTTCTCACCTCATGTCTTAGAATTTGACTGAGTCACCTCCTTTTACTATTTAATGTAGGAAAAAACCCCATTTCTTCGAAATCCCTTGTAGAAAGGAATGTTATGTATAGAAAATCTCTAAAAGCATGCATGAAGTATGACAAGGCAATGGTTTAAAATCTTTCTTGTAAAGCTCATTTGTAAAAACATTGAGAATAGAAAAGATTTCTTATGAATGGAAAAGACTGAAGAGGAGTGGACGTGTGTGCTGGATCAATAGATGTGCCATCTCATCCCTTGTCAAAATCTACTTTTTTTATAAAGCACAGTGGAAGTTAAAAAATGAATGTGGGTGAATAATGCTCTGTCAAATGTCTCTAACAAATGGTATTTCCAACAGTGGAATAGAATCAGGACTAGTGAGATGGGACAGAGCTCCTAGCCATGGAACTAGATACAGTAATTCTAGCAACATTTTAAGAATCAGCTTTCAGCATATTTACTTCCTGTTCCCCTAGGAAAATAAAAATAAAAAAAAAAAAATCTCTTGCAACAGTGGAGCAGAGTATGATTGAATTGAATTGGCGTCTTCCAAGAGCACAGAACTTGTATTGACAGTGTATATATTTCAGCTGAACTATTTTAGTTAAGCAATTTCCTTCCTGGAAATGTCAAGTTTCAGTAGTAGTACATTTTGGGCATGGTAACTGATATTTAAGATAATTGTGCTGCATGGATGCTTCTTTTTATCCTCAGTGAGCATAGATAAATACTTAAAGGAGACCCAAAGACAGACACCTTGGACTAGCGCAGGTTTAGCTGGATCCTGTGTTTTACTGAATATTGTATTTGAACTTCCCTCTGACCTGAAGTGTGAGAGTGGCAGATGAACATCAGGAAGGTTTGTTATGCTGGGGATTGTGTTTTTATTTTGGGAAGAAGTGTTCTGCTTGTAGAGCAGGAGAGAAGCACTGCTGGTGAATGGTTAGCAAAGCTCTGCCTGCCATTTCCACTTCCATGTGCTCCCTTAGCTCTGGGTCCATTTCTCACTGCACACAGTGCTCCAGGTGTCACATTAATTGTCACCTGCCCAGTTCTGAAACGAACATTAACACACCAAATGTTTTTTTAAAATGTACTCTCTTCACTTGCCCAAAGATTCTGAGCAGCCAGAGTTTGTCTGAATCCCTTTCATGCTGCTCAAAGCTCTCCCTTTTCCCTCGGATCAGAGTGGTGCAAACCCAAGTGTTTGTTTTTCTCTTGCAGTTTAGGTCTGTGGAGATTGGATCTTTGATATTCTGGGTATTTTCCTCAGATGGAATAGCAAGTCTCTATTTCAAGGGCACTGCGGGGAATGTGTGATACTCAGAGAGCTCTTCTTGAGAAAGGAGGAAAATTATTTTAGAAAGTTGATGAGGCAAACTGGTAGGATTAAACTGGCACACACCATATAAAGGAAAGCTGATCAATCAAGAGAGAAAACACCTTTAAAAAATGGATTTTTTCTTTTATTGTTTAGATGTAATGGCCTAGCCAAATACTACTTTTTTTTTTCCTTTTGCATTCTTGAATAAATGAGTGGCAGCAGAATGCAAAATACAATTGGCACGTTTATAATGCTCTTGTGAATTTTGGCCTGGTACTTCCTTCCCTGTTAATCCCTCAAAGACTTCTAATAAACAAATTTAATAGTACCAGTTGTGTAGTATTTTTTAAATTGAGAGGTATTTTTCCCTGCTTTTGTTGGATCCTTCTCAGCCAGAAAAGCAAATGCCTGCTGTTTTATGGGATTGTTGTTTTCAACTGTGTGTGCTGACAAAATAAATATTCGGGAGACAACATAATTTGGTGTATGTATATATATATATATATATATATATATATATATATATATATGCAGGGTTTTTTTTTTTTCAGCTGATTTCTTGTTGGATTGTGGGTACTGCTGTGGGCTGGGGAAGTGTCTGCAGTGAGGGCTTCTCTTCAACCTCTGCACTGGTGAATGTAGAAAGCAATGTTTGCTCTGACAACACATTTGTATCTCTGTGAAAAAGATACTGAATCGTCCTCATTGTGCTGCTGTTCCTCTGAACCCATTCATGTTTCAAACAAAAAAAGGCATTATAAGAGCCAAACTCTTTTATGCCAACATAACAATATTTGAAGAAGATAATCAAAGCTATTTGTTCTGCTTTACTGCTTTTGCTTTGTCTGCAATTCAGGTCTTCATTATGAAGCAAGATGGTGTCTAAAACATTATCTGTGAAAGAGGTGAAAAAAAACCCCAAACCAGAACAGATCTGGGGCTAAGCCACCAAAGGAATGGGTATTGGCTTGCTGGAATATTCCTGGCTGTGTCTTCTGTGTGTTCATGGCCTGGTGTGTACTAGGCTCCTTCAGGTGTGGCTTCGGAAAGAAACATTCTGAAACCTTGTCATGGGAATGTGCCTTTATATATATGGACATAAATACATATAGAAGAAATTGTTTTATTTGGAGTTACACTTATTAGAAAACCATAGAGGTTTATATTTTTTTTATGATAGGGTTTTTGTATAAAATAATGATACTTCTGCTTTGTTGTAGAGGCAGAATTTTTATTTAAACAGTACTATAATAATGACTGGTGAAAGCTGAAAGCTTCAGCAGAGCAGAACCCTGGAATTGTTTATATGTAGAGTAGAAGAGACAGTGAAGAACCAAGAGAGAGCCTTTGCTAACAGTACAGGAGTCACTCTTTTGTTTCTTGGGGCTTTTTTTGTGGGTTTTTTTTTTTTTTTTTCTGGTTGTTTTTTTTGTGGGTTTGATTTTTTGCTGTTGTTGGTCCTTCAGCCTTTTGCTTAGCTGTCAGAATAATAGGTCATATGGTAATTGAAAATATTAATAGAGAGTAGCCAGAGCATGTGCATACAGAAGGCAGCAAGGAAGATCTGCATATAGCACAGGCTTCTGCATCCTAACTTCCACGTTGTCTTGATTTCTGATGGGCTATGGAGAGGTGTATATATAGAGAGAGGTGGGCTGCTCTGCTGAGCTTTTCTCAGCCTTAAGATGGTAATTTTCACAGGAAATTTAATGCAGTAGGAGTGCTTTCCAAATAAGTACCTGTAGCCACTGACACTTTGAATAAAATTGTACTGAAATAGATTTGGCTTTTTTAAATGTGAGTTGAAAGATGTGTCTTACTGGCTATGTGGAATTAGGAATTATTTTGTGGGGAGGAAAAATAACCAGAAAAACCCCTAAATCAAACCACCTAATACCCACTCAAAACCTGCCTGTGGATCCAAAAGCTTTGCACTTCCTGAACCTGTGTTTGGAAGAAGTAATGATGATAATATCGAATTTCTAATTTTTTTTTAAGTCATCTGCTTAATTATTCTGTGAAATTAAAAAGTTGTATTAAAAATATATATTTATTAAAGTGCCCTGCATGATTTTAAATGTTCTACCCAGGAGTTGAAGTCATGCTTAGCAATAGATTGTCTCACATAATTAAATACTTTGTTGGATTAGAGCCAAACTGTTTGCCAAGGTGTAGAACTAACCTTTGGCATAGCACAAATATGTGAGTATTTTGCACTCATTTGTATTTTGTATATTTTTTTGCTCCTGATCTTCTAATACTCAAGTCTTTGGGGGTTTTGTGGTAGATTACAGGAGCTCTCTGGCAAGCTGGACAAATAATTTGTGATGTCTTAGTAAATGCCAGTTAATACTTGTGCTGTTGACACCTGTTTCATTGATGTCTAATCTCCAATTCTCTAGGAAATATGAAATATCCGTAAGTGGGGCTGAATTTGGTTCTTCCCATTGTTTGAGGTTGAGGTTCACATGCAAATGACTCAAGGCCACAAAATAATTTGACTTAACAGACTTAGGGTATTGGAAATGTAAGGGGGAAAAAGAACATTTTAAGATTTCTCACGGTAATTTCTTTGATCCAAACTACAATAGTATTTTAGTGAAATAAAACTGGAGCTTAGGCATGGGGAGGGATTTCTTTATTTGCTTTATTTCTGTCAAACTTTCTGTAAGATTAAGATGAGACATCAGGCAGCAGAAAAACTTTGGAGATTCAAAGAGGGGGGTTGATGGTACTGCAATAACTGCTGGCCATTAACCAAAAGCCATGTACAGTTATTTCCAAATGTGGCAATAAATTCCAACATAGTAGTTGATTTTCAGTAGCCAACAATTAATTATTTCAGTTTGCACAAAAATAAATGTCAGCTTAAGTATATTGTTTAAAATGTGACTTGGAATGGCTGTTGAAAAGCCTGAGATGGCAGGAAGACAGGGGAAAAGAATAAAAATTAAAGGGGGTGGTGGTAATGATTTTGTTACTCTGAAAATGAGTAATTTTGACACTGATTTTCCTGACTTCAGCACTTAAGTGCTCTAACTATGATATCAAATACTTATTTTTTTTGTGGTTTCATTACAACTGAAATGTGTAAAACAATTTTCAGTTTGATGTGGAACTTCTACCAGGGGAAAGCTACACACCAGTTGTTTAGCCTGCTGAGAGAGTTTACTTTTTTATGGTGTGTATATTAAATCTTCCTCCAAAAGCCCAAAGGACATGCTGGGATGTGCCTGCTGCCCTCTCCAGTTATCCTGCCCAGGAATCTTCTGCAGCCTCTGAACTCCAGTGCTTTTGTGTCCTTGTTTCTTGTGTGTGTGTGCATTCCCTGGGGTATTAGGATGGATATGGAAAAGGAGAATGGAATCTGTGACTGTAGCTTCTGTTCGATGTTTTAGTGCTCAGTGATTCCAGCAAGTGGGATTTTGGCACAGCTGGTTCACTGGAATATTCACCCAGCTTATGAGGACATGAATGCTTGGTTGAGCTGAACTTTGTCCCTGCACTTCCGAGTTTCAAAAAGCACTTAATGATGACTGAGCTGGCCATTAAACCTAGATGATTTCAGTCCTTGGAAGGGAATGTTTTCCAATTTCTTTATTTAGACTGCTTTCAGCCCAGAAGGAAGAATGGGGCTGGGGGCGTAACATGTAGTATATCTTTTTTTCAGGTTTTATGCAATCCACCTTCATTTTTATTCTGTGAGCAGTGTTTGGTTGATGTTCTTGAGCAGCAAGTGGACACTTGATGATTCCTTTGACTTGGGAGTGCAGATGTGTGACCTCTTTGACAGTCTGGAGTCCCCAGTGTGTTCAATACCTGTTTATTCTAACCCTGATCCTGTGGAAATTGGAGTGCTCTGCAGCTCTGCTGCAGAGAGAATTCTATTTGGGAAAGGGGAAGAAGGACCAGAGATGGGACATAAACCCACATGTGTTTGGGGAATAAAAATCATATTCATGCCATTGCACGCTGCTTGATGCGATCACACTTGCAGTCAGGTGTAATTTTATGAGGATGGTTTCACATCCCTCTCCAGAACTCATCCTTATATAGGTCAGAAATCAATTTTCTCTCCAGCCCCAAATGAACCAATTTATTCATGTCGAGATCTAGGCTTGAAATTTTATTTTACTTAGGTCATTTTCCTCTTGTTCTAATTACTTCTAAAAAGAAAGAAAAGTAGGTGCAATTTGGAATTTAATTGCTGAAACATTCACTGGAAGAACGACGAGATTTGAGCTTGTAGTTATGATGTACTAGAAGAATAAATGTTAAACTAAACTTTGATTTTTAGCTGCCTGGTGCTGAATAATTTATCTGCTTCTGAAAGACTTGGAGACAATATTTTTAATGAAATTATCAACTGCACCTTAAGAAAATGAAGATATTTTATCACATGATTCTGAAATAAGGCTGAGAAACAAAATGTTTAGTATGGGATGGGGGTCAGAGATAAGGGAGATCATGAGGATAATTTTTGTATGTTTGGATTGATTAAGAAGGTATTGCTGAGCACTTCTGTGTGCTTTCTGCTGGTTTTCCTGCAGAATTTACCCCGTGATATAGACTAAGCACCAGAGAACAACCCCACTTCCCATTTTGTTTTCCTTCAAAATTTTATGGTACTTTCAGCCATTGGTTCTCATAATTATACGAGGTGAGGACTTGACCTTTCCTGAGAAAACACTTGTTTACATCAGTCAGATCATGTGTCTGTTTTCTTTTCCACATTAGTCTCTAAGTCACCATATTTCTGACAAACCAGTAGGACTAGATTTTTTAAGAGCTTTTCGTTGTTTTGCTGATTCAAAATACTGGGTTAATCAGCACCATGTGATTGGCAGTGGGAATACAGATTATTTCTGGTGATAGATGAAATACTGTCACACTCTACTCCCCCCCACCTCACAAAGGAAAACTAGATGGTAGTTTGGAAAGGAGATCAGCAGTGTTTAACTTCCTGTGAAAATCTAGTAATGTTTGTTCAGCCACTTGTAGCACTTCTGGGTGGGTTCCAGGCTGCTCGTACAGTGATTTTAATAAGCAGAATTCTGTCCTCCTCCAAAGAAGGAGGTCTCTACATTCCTGGAGAATCTGATTCCTTTCAAGGTATTTTAATTTTTCTTAAAATGGCTTTGGGAAAGCTGTGAGTTCCTGTGTGTTCTCAGAGGTTTTTAACTCATGCTATTTTGAGCAATGCCATGTGATTATCTAAGAATGTATTAAAAACTCCACCACCTTCTTTTATCTTCCTCTTTTTCTGCCAGATAATCACAAACACAAAGGGTGAGTTTTGAGATAATTTTGGGCTCATACAATTATTTTATTTAATCCTAAGTCAGGAAGCTTTTTGGAAAAAAAAAAAAAAATAGTCATACTGTTAGTCTGTTCCAGAAAATTAAGACAATGTTAATCTTAGGTGGAAACTACTGGCAGAACCATTGAGAATTAGGTTTCTTATATGATCCCTCCCAGAGGTGTTTGTGCAGACTTTGGGGCTCTAGAAGAGGTGGGAAGGTTGGAGGTTTCAGTCACAGTGCCTGCGGGGATGAATTAACTTGCATCTCTTGTACACTGAAAAAGAGGTTTGTGTTTCAAGAACTACTCAGCTGTGGAGTAGATAATGAACTGAGCTATTGTGAAATAAATAACTAAAACCCAAACCCATTTAATTCTGATAAACCTGCAGTTTGTGTTGTCAGGCAATGATTGCACTCTTACTGGTAACTGCACAGAATCATGGAGTGGTTTGGTTTGGAAGGGACCAGAAAAGATCATCTGGTTCCAACCCCCTGCCACAGGCAGGAACACCTTCCACTGATGTATGAACAAAGGGAAAGGTCCTTGGTTTCAAGAACTGCATTTGCCAGAAAGGAACAAGGAGTCTGTTTATTGCTTCTGGATTAATTCTGAGGTTTTGTTTACTGTAAGAAAAATAGGGACACCCCCTTTCATTCTTGTCCATAAAAGAAAGAATATTTTCATTGGCAGCATTTCAGCATTTCAGATACCTAGAGCTGAGTTAGTTTGAGCAGCAAGAGCTGATAAGCAGCTCTGAAGATGTGCCAGGAAAAGATCTCCAGCACCTCTCCCCCTCTTCCTTCTGCTGTTCCAGCACTATCTCTGTGCTAGATAAAGGCCTTCCCCCACAGATCGATTATCTTTGTCCCTGGAGAGAAGCAGCCAAATCCATCAATTATTCCCTTCTCTTTTGCCAGGGAAAGCAAGTGCTAGTAATCAGAAAAGCCATCTATTTTACAATTTATTTTAAACAAATTAATCTATCTTATTATTTTAAGAGGTTATTTACTTAATGTTCTGTTTATTTCTAACTGACCTCTGCACTGTTCAGCTTCTTTAAAAACATTCATCAAAATATGCACAGCACTACTAAATGGATTTAATTCTTCCTTACTCTACACTTGTGCTCCCAGACCTGTGTTTGGTGTTAATGAACATTACTGGGATCATGCTGCTACACTGGGAGGGATTTACAGAGAAAATTATTAGGTGATCAGGCAATCTTTTTACTTTTTTTTTCCCTGTTTATTTCTGAAATGGGAATTATTCATCAAGGTCAAGTGTTACGTAGAGAGGAATACGGTTGATCAGTTTGTTTCATTGTTTTAAATATGGAAGAAATAAAAAAAAGATGCATTTTTCTTTAAGGCTTTTAGCTGTCTTATGATAATTCCCTTAGAAAAAACTTGTTCCTTTACTTCTGCATTTTGTCATCTTGAGTCTTCCTGATATGCCTGAGCCCTCAGTGGATGCAAGCAAAGAATGCAGAACATGATAACTTGCCATAGCTAAATCTGAGATGTGAAGCAAGATTTGTGTTTATTTCTGTCGAGAGGGAGAAATGTGGCTGTAGTTGTTGTAATATGGTAATGCTGCCCTTTTACTGACCATTGTATCAAACTCCTTTTCATGATCAAAACCAAAGCAAGCTTTGCAGTGACAGAATCTGCTGCTTTAGCTGAGAACCTTTAGCCTGCTGCCAGCACTGCAGTCGAGGTGGAGGAGGTTGCAGAGCTGTGCAGTTGATATATCTATCCAGAGCTATTTTCTCAGTAGGAAAAAATAACTTTTTCTGATACATTTTTTCCCCTTTAACAGATATGCTTGATTTATTCTGTCATAATTAAACTTATCTTTGGGTGGACCATGTTAAGCCCAAAGTTTGTACTCTGAGGCTTGACAGATGGCTGTGTGCAAGCAGAGCCTGTATACTGCAATAAATTAGGAGAAGAAGAATTAATCCTTTGTATTTCTTCTTGTTTCATTTACTTAATTTAATGGTGCTTTTAATGCCTAGTTCAAAATAAGGCAAGAGTTGGGATTGTTCAGCCTGGAGAAGAGAAGCTTTGGGGTGACTGAATTGTGTCCTTCCAGTGCCTGGAGGGGCCAACAAGACAGAATTACATGGGTCTGGAGTTACAGGACGGGGGGAATGGCTTCACACTGGCAGGGAATAGGTTTAGATTGGATGTTGGGAAGAAATCCTTCCCTGTGAGGGTAGGCAGGTCTTGGCACAGGGTGTCCAGAGAAACTGTGGCTGCCCTTGGATGCATGGAAGTGTCCAAGACCAAGCTGGATGGGTTTGGAGCAATCTGGGATAGTGCAATGTATCTCTGTCCATGGCAGGAGATGGAATGAGATGATCTTTAAGGTTCTCTTCCAACCCAAACCATTCTTTGATTCTATGATCAAATCGGTTTGGACAACAAAAATTACCCAGCGAGGTTCTCTGTTTCTTGCTAAATGCTAAGAGTTGCTAGACTCTTCCTCATGAGACACCATCCATTTCTGTCCCTTCTCCTGTAGTAGATATTTCAAAAAGCCAGCAGCTGGTAGCACTTCACAAAATCCAATGAAAGCTGAATATTAAACCCTAAAAGGCATTGTAACGCTCCCAGAAACAAGGTCAGTGACCACTGATGGCACTTTCCCTTTCCATCTCACCTGGGAGTGTTCTGAGTGTTCTGTCCAGCCCTAGAGCTGGTGGAAAAGCTACCAAGAAGGTCTGGCTTGAGCGAAAGTACCTGTAGGACATTACCTTGACCCTAGATGGTGTCTTCCAGCAGTTCTCACTGCCTTTTCATCACTGAGTTTTAGGGAGATGAAGCTGCTGCTAAAATACCTGAGAAACAGGAAGGTGTCAACCCTGCAGCTGCTGCCAAGGTGTGCTGGTGGTTTATCTCCTAGCCACAGGTTGCACAGTTATAAAAATTTGCATTAATTCTGCATCCTTTTTAAAAAAAGAAATCCAGTTATATGGTGGTTTTCACACCTTGCCATGCAGACTACAGCCAGAAATTACTCAAGGCAGCACTCATTACCATTGCAGAGAAAAGTGTACTGGAATAAAGATTAATACCACCTCACAATGCTCACGTTTGGGGTGGTGTCATGGTTTGAACAATAGGTGTCTGCTGAGGAAGGCAGGAGCCTCCCTTGGAATGGAGAATTTAAATCCCCTCCCTCTGAGTTATAACTTTGAAATTAAGGGGCTCTCAGATGAAGATATGGGAATAGGAATAACAGTTCTTTATTAAGGGAACTAAAATAAACAATAAAACCAAAATACATGCAGTATTACAAAGGTGAAAAATAAATAAACAAACAAACAAAGCCCCTGACAGAGTCAGGATCCCAGCTGTCCCCTGTGGGTCAGGGTGTTGGTGGCAGTGCCATCCCATGGTGGCTGCAGTCCCAGTGGCAGATGTGGCTCTGGTGAATTGATGCTCCTGTAGAAAGAGTGGAGTTCTTTCGCTAAAGGTCCAGTGGTGAGAGATGGGGCTGGTCTTCCTCTGAGAATCCAGGGGAAAAGGCTGCCTTGGTGTTCCAAGTTCCAGATTTTTATCCAGGTAGGAATACTTGGCTCCTCCCCTGGCTGGAGCATTTCCCAGCGGGATGATGGAATTCTATCAGTGAGACTCAATGGCCCATGAGCAGAAGATCTCTGCCTGGAGGGAGGCTGGGTTGTGGAAGAGATAAGAAAACTGCCCCAGCAGGTTTATTGACAGTTGGCCATTGACAGACAATTACACCACCCCAGTTTGATCAGATGGTGATAGAATACAGAGTTTTGGTTACATTTTGCACTGCAACCCTTGACAGGTGGCCTTAGGTAATGTTAGAGCTCCCTGCTAGTCTGGGAACTATTTGTAGAAGTGATGCCAAGAGAGGTGTGTGTAATGCCCACGTTGGTTGGCAGTGCCACACAGAGGTCACACAGAGAGCCTGGCTGGGCTGAGTGTGCTCCCAGTGTGCTGCTGGCCAGGAAGCAGCACTTGTTTTCTGAAGGTTGAGTGTGACTGAACATTGTTTTTCTTGCTGTCCTGCCTCCCTTGAGGGCCATCCTGATTCTGTGTCCCTTTTTAACAGTGGAGGGGACACACTGCGCTGCCTCCTGTGCTCAGCTGCTCAGGCTCAGCTCCCCCTGCCCACACAGCCATTCATTTTAATTAACACGCAGCCACTCGCTGCCTGCTACATGATTTGTATAAATGACTGACTTTAATTTGACCTCCTGGAGTGTGAAGGGATTTCAGCCATCAGTTAAATGTTATAAGTTGCTGTCTCTCCTCGAGTGGGGCTGATGAGCCATGGCCACTGGAGAAACACCTGTTTGAGCTGGGGCACGGAGCTGGCTGTGACAGGGCTCAGCTTCTTCTCCATTAAAGCGTAAAATGAAAATAATGGCAGATTTATAGTGGTTATAAGAAGCTACCTGGCATGAAGGCAGCCATTTGTTATACCCATTTTAATTCTAAGCCTGAACTTTTGATATAATTTTAGCAAAATAGTCTCCTACTTAGATCCTCAGGATGTGATCTTCAGAGACTTGGAGTACGTCAGTTTTTAATGCTTCCTCAGCTCCTGCTTCCAGTGTGCTGCCCCCATGGAAAGGTTTTACTGACTGATCCCATGGAAAGTGTTCTTAAGGGTAGAAGAGAAGGGCTGAAGTGCAATGCCAGCTCTGCAAAGACCAGAGGAGGAATTTCAGTTTAACTGGGACATTGCAGACACTGACAATTCCTTAAGGCATTTACCTCCTGCCTCTCCCTCCGAGTTAGGACAACCAGGATAACTTTGTTTGTTAAGGATCACAGAGGTAATGCACTGAGCCAGGTGAGATGAACATTTTCTAGTGAAGGGGCAAAGGTCACAAGGACTTCCAGCTCCAGACTGGGGAGGCTCTGAGTTACACATGGACATGCTCAGGAACACATGGAAGTGGAGAAGGGATTTGTCACCGGTGGTTGCGAAAAGGAGAAGGACACGAAGATTTAAACCATAATTCCCTTTCTCTGGTGAAATATTGAATAGCTCATAAAGCTTGGAAAATGAGAGCCAAAGGTGCATCCCTATGTGAACAGCCAGGAACTTGTATTTAATAAAGATTCTGTTTGCATGCTGAGATGGTCCTGCCTTTGTCAGAAGTAAGGCTCAAATCCCAAGCTGATTTCCATTTTAAAGGAAGAGAGAGAGGGAATGGAAACGAAGCAGAGCTCTTGGGAGGCAAAGAATTGAAAGGCTGATTCCAGAACAAGTAAGAATTTGTGACCTCAGTCACTTAGAAACCATCCTGGTAGAAAAATACCATAAGGAATCTTTTTTTCATCACAGATGAGGTACTTAAAAGCTAAACCCCCAAACCAGATATCTTTAATTTTCTTACTAGTTATAAAGGTTATGATAAAATTTTAAATTTATTTTCTTTTAAAAGAATTCTTCATTTCCTTTCCAAGTTTGATGAGTGAGGCGGCAAAAGTGAAATTTCTTGATAATTAGCAGTTCTTGTTGCTCTGGGTACTGTACAGACATGGGAACATATTCTCCTGTTGGGCATTAAATCCAGCCCTGTGCCATTACTCCTGATTTCCCAGTGGCCAAAACACAGAATAAGTTCACTAACATGAAGACTCTTCTGGTTCTTAACTGTCTTAATTGTTATTGAATGCTCTTCCCTGATTTGCTGTGGGATTGGAATTCTGGGGAACTGGAAGGGAACCTGTGGTTTTACACAGTGCCTGGGGTACAGTGGGCACTGTTTAGTTCTAGTGTTCACTGGGGTGGATGTACATGGAGAATATTGGTGAAATATTGCCAATCTGAAAATATTTTTCCAATATAATGTGAGTCTTTAATTTTAAAACAGTCAGAAAAAGAGGCAGTATGTTCTTCCAAATCCCTCTGATGCTCTTTGGTTTAATCAGGTAGTACTTTTTGTCTTTTAGGGATATTCAGTGTTCTGGGCTACTTTGTTTTGAGTTTTGATTTTATAGTTGTAACTGCTCTCTTGGAGTGCTTCAGATTCAATGACACTTAAATAATGTTTAGAGCAGTACAGAGGAATGTGACTTTTGTGAACATTTGGATTTTCCCCTGGGTTTGTGCCTTGCACCTAGAATCTGATTGGCCACCTCCAGTCTGCAGAATTTGCCTTGCTGAGAATTCTTCAGTTTATCTTCCTTGACTGCTTAAGAACTACTTGCATAAATAATTTTTTTATTAATTAAGAGCATCTAAACCAAATAGCTGCAAAACATGCTCTGTCAGATAAAATTAATTTCACCAATCTTATAGGACTGTAAAATAGTATTTTTAAAAATTATTTTTTCTGTTTGGCTTTGCCCCACATTCTTACACTGGGAGATATTTTAAAGACCTGGCATATTTCCCAGGTATTTTATTTAAAACTCAATAAAGGAGGTTTACATTCCTTTCCACAGAATGTTTTAATTCTGTGTTACAGTTCAGATGATTTTTTTGGATATGTAGGATGCTGCAACCTCCTCTTCATCAATATGAAAGAAAGTTTTCCTCCATCTACAGATGAAAATGTATTTTGTATGCTGGCTTTACTTAGGTATGAAGTGTTAATTGGAGGTTCTAATTTGATGTCCATATTTCTGATAGGTATTTAGGTACTGTGGTGTGATGAATACTAAATAGGAAGCAGGGGATGATGTGAAGGCTCTTAATGTTGTTCTCTGTCACATTTTTTTCCCATTGTCTTTTGGAAATTATTTTTCATTCCACAGAGCATCAGTGACTTGCCATTACTCCATAATTCTTGGAAGGAGCCTGGTGTTTCTGGAATGCTGGGGGAATATTCCCTCGGATTTGACAGAATGAGCAGTGACAGGGTTACAGGTGTTGCTGGTGATTTTCCTTCTGTGAACAATAGGGAATGATGCCTCTGACTAGAGAGGTGCTGACAAGCACATAATTGGTGTATCTTTGCTTGTATTTCCAATTACACTGAAGGGGAAAAGAGCTTTTTCACCCAGACTGTGCTTTAGGGATCCATTTCTTTAATGTGTGCTAGTTCAAGAAAAATATTTATTTCAGTAAAATTCAGCCTGTGACGTGAAAGTTTCCCACCATTTTAATGGGATCAAAATGGGGATGGTGCTGAAGAGAATATGTCTGGAATTCTGTGTGGTTCATTAAAATCAGCTATTTTGGGAGGTGTTTTTCCTGGGCTTCTGAAAAGTCTCCTCTTGTTTAATGAACTTTAATGCTTGACACTGTTTTTTACTAAGATTTCCATAGTATTGTCTTACCTTTTGTGCATTAACAAATTCTCTTTACAAAATATGAGAGAAGTGCCTGTAATCTTCCTTACCTTTCCCAAAAGTGTGTTTAGTACTTAATCCATGTGGGATTTTATAACCTCAACTCAAGCACTGGTATCATTGTCTGTGGATGCTAGAGCCGCTCTTACTCCCACAATCAAGAGATAACAGGAAACTTTTGTACTTTGAGTTCTGCTTGGTGCAATTATTTTCAAGTACTGAATTCATGTAAAGGTACCACGTGCTGCTTCCCCCTCTTGCTTTTGCCAGAACCCATTTCCCATCACAAGCTCAAGTCACTGCATGCTGGGACAAACAGACTGTGGCTTTGAAAACATTTGGAATTAGGTGATGTTGAACTGAAATATTTCAGGGTAAAAGGCCAGAAATATTTTATCTGGAAAATCATGAAATTTTTGCCAGCCTTCTAGCAAGGATTAGGGCTACAGGATTTAAATTGTGGAAACCAATTCTGCCTACATTAATTTAAATAGTGCTTTTCCTTCCTTCATTATCAATGAAATTAGAGGGGCTTTGCTGCTTTTAGTTTTGGTTTCACAGCCTGTCATTTCAAATTGTCAAATATTTACTTGCCTTGTGTTTGAGTGTAGTGCCAGGCTCTGTGTGTAATTTGTGGTTGTGTAGGTTTGCACCTGATGCTTTGATGCTGTCAGGATGTGTTTAATGTGATCCTTGGCTTACCCTGCTCCTGCCTCACCCTTTAACTGCTCATCATCTGCTGTCACTCACTTGGTTTCACTGGCAGCTGCAGGAGCATTGGGAATTAATCCCAAGTACTATGGGCTGTCTGTGTAATCCAGCCTGAATTTGGCCAGTTTAGGAGTTAAAAAACCCCAAACATTTACTTTGTAAGAAAAGAAGAATTTTTGGCTTTTTCTTTATCAGGTTTTAAGATTTTTTTTTCTTTTTGTTAACAATATCCAAGTTTATCTTTGAGTTTTGCCACTTTATGGTGAAGTGAAATGTGCTCTGTGAAGTCAGTTAGCACCTTGCATTGACCACAGGAGTGAGTTTAACCATCCGAGCTGTTAAATGAACAACTTGGACTGGCTACCTTGGTTTCTCCTGGACTTCTCTGGCTGGATTTTCAGGAGCAGGGTTTGGTTTTCAAGTGCTTATATATGGCAAAATTAGATTTTGAGTGTTCCCCTTTTCTCTAGTCTGTAGCTCCAAATCTGTCCCTGATGCTCAGCTGTTAAATGACTAAGGGTGTTAAGAGTTGGATTCCTGTCCTTGGGCACCAAATCCTGTGTTCAGGCAGTAAAAGGGGAGCCCATTTTTCTCAAGTTCCCTGCATCGGATTTCATTCATTTTTTATTTGCATAAAATGGGGAAAATTATGGCTCACAATGACTGTGTATTTGTATTTGAACAACAATAGAACATCGATGGAGGTGTTAAAGGACCTTCAGACCTGAGTCCTAAACAAATATAATGATTTACAGTTTGGCAGGGCGCTGGCTCTCTTTGGAGACAATCCTATGCCTGCAAGTTTGTGACTTTTTGTTGTCCATTGTAAATGACTTGCAATCATCATCAGAAGGTTTATTAATTATTTTGGGGGAGCTGAGGGTGCCTTCTGACAGCAAGTTCTGTGTCTGTGCTTATCTCAATACAACTCTGAAATTTTAAAAATGTTTTGAGTGTGTCAGGGTTAAACTCAAGTGAAGTTCCATGTGCCAGGGGGTGTTTGCAGGTCCTGAGCCCACCTGGCAGGGCTGTGTACAAACTGCTTAAAGGGATCAGGCCAGGATCCCTCACTGGATCCCTCCCTACCTCTCTCCTGTCTCTTCTTTTTTTGCTCCAGCTCAGATTTGGTAAGAGCAGTGTTTTCAGTGTTTTTCTATTTGTTGCAAGAGATGAAAAGAATCAGTAGGATCAGAGTCCTCCAGATCTTCACCAAAGATTACCCTGAGGCTTTGCTGTCAGACTCAGTCTTCTCAATGATTTTCTTCATTGATCTTCTTCATTGATTTTTCCCTCTGCTTCCATGTGTTAACCACTTCTCTGGTGTGCTTCCTCATTTCCAGTGGATTCCTGTTCAAAGGGAATGTCCATTTGTTGGGGCTCCCATTGAAACCATAAGATCTATTTCCTGTTTGCTCTGTGGTTTTCTTTTGTACGGTTTATCTCAGGATTCAGGAATCTTATCCTGTAAGATAAGATACCAAACTGATAACCACCCACACAGAACCTTGCAGACAACCTGGCTGCTCAACCCTCAAGGTCAGCAGAAAGAATTTCTGTCCCCACCAAGGTGAGGTTACTGAGAAATGCAATCCCTCGGAGCAGGGGTGGAAGGATGGCACAGTCTGGATTTGTATTTCCAACCCTTGCAGCTGCATTCACTGTGAGGTTCCAACCCAGTGATGTTCAAAAGGAAACAGCATTATCATAGCTCCTGCTGGGAAGCTGTAGGGGAAGATCATAAAGTATTATAGTTTGTAGTCAACCGTGTATTAGATGGTTTTTATCCTGAAAATCTGTTTAGAAGCATTTCTCTTTTCTCCTCTTGTTTCTGACAGTCTGGAAGAGAGAGTCCTAAAATATTTTATGTGCTTCTGGGGATTTCATGCAGCTGAAAATAATGATTGATGGAAAGGAGCAAAGTTATGAGAACCACAATTTCATTGTGCCTGCCCAATGTCCTTAGGCTTGCTAAGCTAATCCCTCTCCCTGGATTTGTGGGCAGTGGCGATGGCTTGAGTTTCTATTTTCAGCCTTTGTCGTGTCACATGTGGAACTGAGGCTTTTCCCCCTGGGTTTTCACTTCTGACCCAGGACAAAATCCATTGCTAGCACAGGACACCCCTTTGTCCCTATGCAGAAGGGACCAGGGGCACGGGGAGCTCCTGAGCTCAGCACCAGCTGCCACAACACCTGTACATCACTGACTGCTCTGTATTTGTAGAAATCTCTTCATAGGGTAGAAACCAAGAACTCCAGTAGTTCCATAGCAGCATCCTTACCAATGTATGGCATTTTCAACTTCATTTCATTCCAGAATATGAAGTTAAAGCAAATGGATTTTTCTCTGTGAGACTCTTGCCAGTTATTGGTTAAAACCAGCTCCTATATCCACCCAGAAGGGGACCAGAAAAGGCACATGAATAGGACATAAATTAATCCATGGATTATTCCTTTATGTACTCTAGATAACTACTCTCTTTTTAAGCCATTTTACATTGGGAGGAATTTAATATAATTTAAATGATATATATTATAATCTATCCTGATAATAAATAATGACTTTCTTTCTCCACAGAAATCCAGCTGCAACAGACTAAAATTCTCTAAGAGATTTATAATGCTTTTGAAAAGAGATTTTCTTGTCTGACTAAATGCTAAGTGTTAGTCCGATTCCAAATTTGAAGTTGTCCTCTTAAAAGGTCTGCTGAGGTTGGACATCACTTTTTGCTGTGCAGGGAATGCATTATTAGTGCACAGAAGTTGGAATGAATTCTGGAACAAATTAAAATCAATGCTGACAAGGCTGGGGTTTTAAAATTATTATTATTTTTTTAATTGCACATTTTAAAAGACCCTATTTTTATAGTGATGCATTATATTCAGTGCAGATAAACCGAAGACAGGTTCTGTAGCTCAGTTTCATTCCTAAGCAAAGGAGGCAGCAAAAAATAGCTGAGTGGATATTCAAACCATCTAAAGACAGGGTACCAAACTTGATGTAAATAATAAACACTATTTTTTTATTAAATTTCCCCAAACTGGGTGGACCCTGGTATTTTAAATATTAAACAGCACGGAAGAGGCACTTGGACATAGGAACTGAACTCCAGTCCTTTGTAACCAAATTAATGTTGTTAGGAGGAGGATGCCTGAGAGAGGTACTTTGTGTGTAACATGGATTGAGGAGCTGACACTGCCCTGCCACTGACTGGGCAGTTAGCCTTAGATTAACAGATAATTTAAAATAAATGGTCTGCGTTGTCTGTTTTTTGTGAAAACAGAAGAATTTACAGCTCTGTGCACAGCAGCAGCTCTGCTGGTTCTGGTTTTGCTGAGAATGAGACTCCAGCCTTCCTGGCAGTGGGGGGATCTGTGAGACTTATGATAAAGTTAAGTTGTCAGGGTTTAAAAATATTCTGTAGTATTTAGGGAATGATTTGTAACTGAAGCACAAGTGATAGATGCTGTAAATTCAGAAGTCAGATGTGTGCAAAAGGCAGGCAGGAAACAGACATCTCTGATTTTCGCCTCTGATAAGAAATTGTTTGAAGTGCCAAACATTGCTTAAATAGCTCCAGCTCCAGCCCACTGCTGGGAAAGTTTAGAGTGTGGATCTGGAGCTTCCTGACAGTTCCCCTTATAGATTCTTTTGTAAATGAATCAACTATGCTGCAATGGTACTCTTGTCTGGAATTTCTGTCTATTGGGCAGTTTCTCTGAGAAAAGAATAGGTTCTGTGGTGTTAAAAGGTGTGTAAGTACCACCTGCATTATTTTCAGGTTTTTGTCTGTGTTTTTGTGGGGTTTCTTGTGGTGTGTTTTTTCTTTTTTTTTTTTTTTTTTTTTTTTAAGCAGAGTAGTGATATGAGCAGGTGAAAACAGATTATGATTTGTTCTGTCCCATCACTCTAAATAATTACAAACCTTCCTGAACTTTGCCAGTATTAACTTTATTAATTTCAATACATAGGTCCTTGAATTTTCAGCTTATAAGAATTTCAGGAAAAACAAGTTCTCTGTTGGTGTTGGCCATGAATAACTTGTGTTAATCATGAAATTTCTGTCTTGGCTTTATAAATTCAAGATACTTTTAGAAATACCTGAATAAGGGTGGTTTTCCCCACTGATTCCTGGGGACCATTTTCTTTGGGACCTGATGGGAGATTACTGTAAGATCCTCAAGAAAAATAAATCAGATATTTTTAGAAACTCTGATTGTCAGCTTGTCAAAAGGAGAAACTGAAATCTCATACAGTCAATGTAGTGTAAATATCTGTAGACAATGTTAGCCAAAAGGCAAAATTAACATATTAGAGGCACTTAACTGAAAGTGTGTTGTTCTGAGTTACAGTGATTTGCTTCAAAATTAGGTTCAACAGTTTTGGTTCCCTACAAGCTGCTAATTAACTTGAGAAAACTGTGCTCCAATTAAAAAGGCTGGAGATGGTAATTGGGATTTTTTCCATGGGCACTAGCTGGTCAAAGCAGAGTGATTACTGTCTTTAGGCCCGTGGGGAAGGAGGTGTCTCTTTCTTCTGGTGACTGTAAGAAAGGAGCAGATGATTTGGACAAAGCTGAAGCATGGAATATCATTTTTTTCTTAACCAATCAAGAAAGGATTATCTGGAATTAGATGCTTTATGCAATTTCAAAATAGTACTGCATGCCTGAAGCTAAGACCATGCTAGAAAATATTTAGGTGGTTTAGATGAATTCAACTTGGTCAGGTGCAGTGAGAATACGTTCTTTGCTATTTGGGGAATTCTTTAAAGTAATGTACAATTTACTGCCATTTGACACAGAGAATTTATCAGGAGGAAGAATTTCCAGAGAGCTGGATGGTGTGGGTGGGTGGGAAGCAGTATTACTTTGCTTCATAGGAGGGTAAAGAAGGCCTAACTGGGTATTTGGAAAGCTTCAGAATAGATTTTTAAAAATCGAGTTTGATAGTACATAGAGGACAGATTTCTTTAAAGAGTGGTCAGGTTTTACTAAAAACCCACCTCCTGTAAGTCTCTGAAGGGGATACCAAAAGAGGGGAAACACACAAATGTGCCTTCAGGAGGGCATTTGACATGGTCTGTTAGGACATTTTCAGAAGAAAAATCTGATTTAGGCAAAATGACTGCAAAACAATGTAGTATTTTCTGGGAAACAGCCAGTTTAGAAGAATATTCAGAGTTCTCAGTTATTCATTCCCTCATTAGAATGGGTCCCTCAAGAATATCTTCAGGGCCTGATTCTTATGTACAATTTTTTATTAACAGGTTGGCACTGGAATAGAAAAATACGTGCAAAGTTTAGTGGTTTCAGGACAAATGCATTTCAGAAGAATTTTGCAGGGCAGTACTGGAATTAAAACTGGTATTTACAAGAAGGCATGGAATTAATCAAAGCCATTGAAGAACAAATGAAAAGGGAAATGTATTAGTTACTACTACAAGTAAAAACCTATAATAAGAGATAATTTAGTTGGTGGGAAGGAATTGGGGTTAGAGTAGGGTGTAGGACTATAGCAGACTTGGAACATGGCAGCATTGTGTTTTAAAGATTTTTTTAAATTTGGGATGTTTGGAGTTACCTTTGTAATATGCACCAGCTCTGAGCTCACCCTCACAACTCATGAAGGCCCACTTAGCTTCTAATTTGAGCACTTAAAAAAATGTCAAAGAGAAGTTAAAGCACAGGAGAAATTGTGGTGAGTAGAGTGGATAAAGGAAAAGTAAATTATTTTGAGAAAGCGCTCTGTGAGGAAGAAAACCCTGAGAGAACTGGAAAACCATCGGCTGGGAACACAATTCTTTAAATAAAGGATTCTGCAGAGAGGATGGTGATCAGCTGTTCCCTGTGCTCCAAGAAGCAAAGCAGGAAAAGTCATCAGCAGTAAAGTTTGTACAGAAGGGTTCAGTGGAGTGATGGTGGGGGGAGAGGTGAGGGTTTCTTGGTTTTTGATGATTTTGATGGCTCCTGAGATTTTACAAAGTCCTTTTCTCCCAGCCCTGTGACCGAAGAAGAGGTTGAGATTTGTAGGTTCTGCTTTCCAAGGTTGTTTTTTTTGCCTTATCAGTTACATTTCTCTGTTCTGCAGATCGGGTTGAGGCACAATCACTGCCTTCAGGGTGGTGTTTACTTTTTATACTAAGAACTACATGTACTTTATTTACAATAATTTTCCGTTATCTATCACCTATGTTAGACAGTCTGTCTCTGCTCTAAACCAATTAGAAAGTGTCACCATCACAGCAGAAGACGGAGGACAAGAAGAAGAGGAAGAAGCACAGGACACACCCAGATTCCTCCATCTTCCCTTTTGAACACCCATTCTAAACTCCCAAACCATCCAGAGGGATGTCCTGGGTTCCGACAGGGGTTGAGCTGCACTTGGAGGTCTGGGAGCTGGGCAGGGTTGGGACTGGGAGCAGGGCACAGCTCCAGGCAGCTCCAAACCCTGGGGAAGCACCCAGGGTCCTCCTAGCCTGTTGGCCTTCTTTAGCTCGCATCATTTTGGGAGAGCCTTTGAGGGAAGAAGAAGGAGATGTTCCCTGGGGAAGGTGAGCAATGGGCTACAAAGACCGGCCCCCACAGATATGGACACCGTGTTCCTTCTTGTAACGCCTCTGCATGGCTGTAATGGGAAACCCTCAGGCATGCTCTGGATTTTACCCAGATATAGAATGTTCTTTGCAGCTTTGTGAAGTGCTGTTGTGTCCAACAGGTGGATTATTTTACTTTCAAAACCCCCAGTGAGCCAACATGAAGAGACAGCAAATCACGTGAAGTTTCTCTGAGTCTGCTCACACTGCTGAGGCTCTGCTGCTGCATTGAAAGGTCAGAGGATTGCCTGAGATTTAGGTGGATTGTCTCCAGATATTGGAATAACCAAAGGTGGCTCCGACGCTTTCCTCAGATCTTCATAGCTTGGGAGTTAAGCACTAAATAACACTCAGACCCCTTCTGTCATCTGAAAGCTTAACAGCTTCACATGACTTCTAACCCATCGGCCTCACCTGCATATTTTGAAGCTGAATTGTTTGAAGCTGTCAGGAGATGAGAAATTTATGATCTCTGTTGGGGGAAGGGGAGGAATATAATTATGTACCACTTAACAGAAAGAAGCAGCTTTACACAACATCAAAGCAAACTGCAATGCCTTTTGGTGAAGAAAATTAGTCTGAGTAATAAAAAAAGGTTATGTGCTTAAAAAAAGGAGCAAGCTGAGGAATTATTTTTAATGTAAGTTTTTTCAAATAGGTCTGTTAACAGCTTATAACAAGTTCACAATCTTGGTTGGACTCACCATGTTCCATTTGCTGCTCTCCCTCATGCAAAACAGCACAGCCAGGTTTTTCTGCAGCATGTTTCAGAAAGCCACACAGTTCTCGTGATCTCGAGCATTTTTTTTATTTTATTTGAATCATTCAGGAATGTTTAATCTAAATAAATATGCCATTCTTTCCATTAGCCTACACTCATATATTTGTATGATCTGTGTTTAAGCAGCTGCTTAAATGGCTGCTTGCTGCTATACACTAATAATGTCAAACAAAAATTAATTAGACAGCTTAACGACCCAAAGTAAACTATTTATTTCAAGTTACCCTTATGTTTACTACTTTCACATTTAAAATCTCTCATGTGACTGTGACTTGGCCTTTTGCCTTCGCATGTTGTGCTTTAGGACAAAGTGAAAAATCTGTTTTCAGAGATCTTGTTAAATTAAGCGTAATCCTGCTCGCGTGCTGCCTCTAAAGCTAAGGGGCTTGGGGAGAAAGTGAGGCACAGGAAGAAGGAGAGAGCAAACAAGTCCCCAGTATGTGGAGTTATTCTTGGGAATTTCAATTTGGAGTGGTGACAAAGGCAATGATTGGCAAAATGTTAACAAATAGAAAATTCTTATTTTGTGCTCAGCAAATTGTCTTAAAGGCAAACTTAGAAATGTGAAGAAAATGCAGCAGCTCTGTGGAAATGTACCCTTGGTATTAAGGGGGTGGACAGGTGGGATGGATTGATTGCAATTCTCTCAATATCTTTGCGTTCCTGGGAAGGAACAGCACCTTGAGAGCTGCCTGGTGGCCTTTTGCTCCTGAGGCTTTTGTAAAACCTGAAATAGCTCCAACAGATTCTTACACAAACCCTGCAGACAATGGTTTCTCGAGTGCTTTGCTTGACCTTCACCTGTGGAGAACATTAAACAGTGAGAAGACCAATGCTTGAAACGTGGAGGACTCAATTTCAGCTCTATTTATGTTTTAAGAGTTGAGGGTTCAACCTGCATAAATAAAATGTGCTACTTTCCTTTTGCAGTAGTTAAAAATACGTTTGAAAAATGCATTTCTATGAGTGGACTGCCTTTGTCCTTTGGAATTTTCTGAGGCAGCAATCTTTAGCTGTTTTATATTTCTAAGGTTTTTTTTTTTTTTCCATTTGGAATTTTCAGCGCTTTCCAAAGGAGGGAGCTCAGAAAAACATTCAGCATTTAGTATCTGGCAAAACTGATGGGTAACAGTTCAAAAAAACCCCAACCAAACCCAACCAATGAACCAAGTGAAGAAAAATTAAAAATAAAGTCAGTGTTCTGGGTTTGCTGTGGACACAAATAGGAATTGCCAGCAATCTTGGAGCTATTTAAATGTACATAATGTCAACATTTATCAGAAAGGAATAAATCCCTTCCATATATTTAATGTTCATCAGTCCTGTGATGCAGAAATGTTGTCATGTGTCCGTGTACCCTGGCAGGAGGCATTTTCCCCAGTAATAATGAAGGTGTGTGTGTGATCATTCAGGCTAAATTATATTTTGGGGTAGGTTCACCCTATAAGCTACAACCTGTTCCTGTTAGTGTCACATTCCTCCTAAAGACATTGTCAGAAAAATTGCCAAGAGTGCTGATGGAAGAGGGAAATAAAAATAATTGATAAACAGTGGTAGATCACTCAGTAAGCAAATTTATATCAGGTTTTATGTATTTATCTGTATTTTTATATAAATAATACCCATTGCTCTTTAGCATCTCCATTCTCTGAGGGACGAGAGAAGCTTTTCCAAGGTGCTTCTGAAGCAAGGCAGACTGAGGCAGTGTCTCCTTGTTTTACACAACCTTTCATTTCTCTGTGAGAAAATATCGGGAATCTGCTGCTCAGCTAAAGGGGATTGGAATTGTAGGTTCCCTTTGGTTTTCACCTCACTGGGATATCACTGTAAGAACAGTAAAAATTATCTATTCTGTCAAAATCTTTCTGATATGTGTGTGGGGGTTGTATTTACTCTTAGTTGACAATGTTACTATTTCTTAACTGTAATATTTATTATTGAAAAAATTTAGTACTGAAAAAACCCCAGGGCTGGTTGTGTGTGGTCAGCATTATTCAAAATGAATGTTCTTAAGCATTTGCTGTCCCATAACATTTCCCATTTGAACTTGTCCTAATTGGTCTACAAATCACATAACCATAAAGACTCCCTGTTTTGATTAAAACTAATGACAGTGAAAGCAGCTGTTCTGGGTATTCCTTTTCAAAATTTTGGGATATTTTTGGGAATATTGAAGACTTCACTGCTCTCCCTTGTAGTTCTCTGAAAGCAACTGCAGTGATTATCTTAATGTTTAGAATTTTCTTTCATTCAGCCCAGGACTAACTTCGGTCTGACATTCCTAGCTAGAATAGAAAATTAAAAATAAAGTTTTTGGGGAATGGTTTTGTAAAATATGCAGGTGAATGGCTATTGCAGTTTTATTTTTCAACTCATCCTTTCTGAGACAAAGCTTTTACTTTCTTTCCTGAAGCTTTGGTTATTCTTGTTTGTGGGTGCTTGTGTACATATGGTCTCAATATTTTGTATGTGTATATACACATAGATTATTTTTCCTTTATTCAGTGAAATATTTATGGCTGTTCTTAAACTCTCTTTGTAGAGGCTTCTCCTTCTCCACAATTCCCAAAATCTCTTTTGCAAAGAAGTCAATATTGGCCTCAAAAACTTCCTGATGCTTCCTCTGTTCCAGTGTCTGAGTGTTCCAGCATCTATAAACATCAGACACCAAAAACCATAAAAATCTTAAAGTGCCTTCTTATCTGCAGATAAAATTTTGCCTACAAATAAAATATAAAGTTGAAAGAAAATTTCCCAACTGGGCTATTTTAATAATTATTTTTCAGAGATGTTGCAATATATTTGTTGGTTATGTTAAGCAAAAATTCATCTCAACTTTCAGGTTACACACATGTTGTGTTTAAGCCAGACTCTGTACCATGCTATATTCAAAACAAAGATTTTGTAATTGTCTGAATTAAAAAAATAACCAAAAATAAAACCAGCTTAGGCTGCGATATAGCTGATATTTCCTCAAGACTTGCACAACCTTTTTACTGATTCCTTGTAATTTCCTACTTGGGTATTTTTTTGTTTTTCCTTACTAGAACATAAAGGACACAAGTTTAGTAGTCCTATTTTGTTGGATTTGGGGTGAAAATGTACTTTTAATTACAACGATGTTTGGAGAGTCCTGTTGGCTCAGATCTGCAGGCTTTAATGGGCATTACTGGCAGGAATGGGGCTGGTTTTCACTTGTGGGTAATTAAGGAGGTTTGTGTCTGAGACACTTTGAGACACTATTTGATCATGGTGGTGTACCCCAAACATTTGGAGAATTGAACTCTACTGAATTTGTAGAGTGCAATTAGAAATTGATATTTAGACATTGTTAATTTTCTTCTGGTTAATATGTTGTATGAGCCATAGAGGCAGCAGAAAGTTGCTTTTTCTCTGTTACCTGTTTTCTCCGCTCTCCCAGGTACATTTTGCACATTAACCTTGTTCCTTGGCTCACTGCAGGGAGGTGGAAACAGCCTGTCCCTGTCTAAATAATTCTGTAAATCTAGAGGGCACTTCTGTGAAGTCAGAGAAACCTGTTCTGACTGGCAACATTCAGAAGTCATTAATAACATTTTTCACTTCCAGTGAATGTGTGAAAGAGAATGGGAAGGGTGAAGGATCCTTAGAAAGGGGAAGGGTTTGTGGATATAACATGAGCTTGTATCAGCTTTGCTTAATAGGCTGAGAGATTGAATAAAGCCTGGAAACTTGAGTGTTCCCTCCTACTTTATTTTACATTTCTGATCTCTTGGCCTGTGAGTTGAGATCAGGAATCCAAGGAAAAAGCACCACAGACTGACCTAAAGGGATGTGCAGAGGTTTGTGCCAGCTTTGCTGTGAAAGCTGCGATATATGAGTATTGTACCTATAGATGAGGCACAGCAGAATTAATTTACTATTTGCAGAATTTGCAAACAAAACAAATGCACTCCTCTAGCCTGGATAATGACAGGAAAGCAGCTCCACCTCTGCTCTACAGCATTAAATATTGGCCTTTCATAAAGTGCTAATAGTGATGTTCTTTGCTGAACACAGATTTGCAGGGTTGGGGTAGAATCAGTGGATCAGGAGAGGTTCCCTCCCTCCTGGACTGCTGCGCTGCCTGCAGGATGGGGAGCCTTGAAGACCTTGCCTGTGCTTTCACTGCTTACTGCTTGCATGTTTTTGTTCTCTTTAGGGAAGAAATATTTCCCTTATAAGCAACATTTTGAAGCAGTAATGATTATGATCTCATCTTCTCAAATGCTATTTTCATGTATGATGCCACAAGTTGAGTATTGCTTAAAATTAGTCTCAAATAAATACTCTTTCTATTCTGTATTTACTATATAGTCCCTCAAATTTAACCAGCAGGACTTGAGAATGGCAAGGATAGTTGCTGCTACTTCTGATTTGCTTATTTTTTTCATTATTGTCTTGCAAAAACATGATTGAAAGATAATAAACCTGTTTTTTCAGTGATGGCAATGGGACCATGATGTGAAATTACTGCTTTCTTGAGTAGTTCTGAAAGTCACTTTTGGTTTAAATTGATTTCTTACTCATGATGGTGCTACTAAGTTCAACCCTCACTGTCCACTGAAGGGTTTTTTTGAAGGAATTGTACTTGCCAGCCTTTGGTTGTGTCAGCATTTCCATGGGAAGGTGACGCTGCACTGAAACCTTGAGACAGATGGAGCTGTGCTGAGACACAGGCACCGAAGGGTTTCCAGAAGGTGAAACTTTGCTTTGTTTCATTAACACAGGGAACAAGAACAGGCAATCACAAAGAGGTAAGGAGATATAGAAGTCAAAGAGGGAGAAGTTACTGTGGTTGTAATTCTAGTAATGTTAATACAGTTGAAATATTTTACAGGTAGAATTCAAGTTCCATATTCAAAAAAAAAAAAAAAAAAAAAAAGATGGTGAACAACATCCTGGAAAAGAGGAGAGAATGAATAATTATGTTGTTATCCTCGGAAGGCAGAAAGCAAGTATCAGCAGTAAATATTAATTCTCTCTATTCAGAATACTCGTTCATCCCGAGTGAGAAGTGGAATTGCAGCAAAAATCATCCTGCAAAGAGAGACAGGCAGGGGTTTGTGCTGTGCTTGTGCTTTGTTTCAGCCATAGCTGCCACAACAGGGGACTTTTATCTGATCCTGAGTTCTACCAGGCTGGACAAGTTGAGGGGAGGGGACAGGGAGGAGAAAGTTCTTGCTTTCTTGATTTGAGAGTGTTATTCCAAGGCTTAATCATGGATGGATTTTCTGTTCCTATGATGGAATATTCTCCAGAAGTTTTGCAGCGAGCATGGATTAATGAGTGCATGATAGCTTAGCAGAGTGTGTGCCCCCAGGAGGAAGGGGGGAAGTGGTACTTGCATATGTTGTGAAAAACATATGCAACTAAATTTAGCTTGTACTAACAGATTTTACTTATTTTGAAGATTGTGGGATACTTCCAACCTTGGATGAAAAAGGGCATGGGAAGATTTTTTATTTCTATTTGGGCTCTTGCATCTCTTTCTCCTTTTTCCCTCCCCCGAGGAAAAAAAAGCCTCTGAACAGAAGACAAATTATTTCTCTGCCTACACTTGTATCTTAGTAGTCTGATTTTAGTTCTATGTCGTCATGCTGCAAGATTAATTGGCATATGCTGGTTTTTGGTTTTAGCCTTCTCCAGTTTTGTACAGTAGCTAATGCTTCTCCCACAAATCTTAGATTTAACTGTGAAGGCTTAACTTATTATCCTAAACAATTTCTTCCCTGTTCTTTTGAAATGCAGGAACATTAGAAACTGCTGCTCATTGTGGGTAATATATATTTTGTGTATTTGTTATCAGTACTGCTGGATAAAACCAGTGCTGGATGGCTTAAAATTTATCTGCTAGCACTTTAGAACTGCTATTTACCCTATTTAGGGGGTATGCTGAGCTGGGAGTGCTCTGAGTGCAGTTCACAGAAATAGTGTCAAATTTACCTCTTCAGTTCTCTTCCCATAAATTATATTTTCCTCCCTGTCTTTTACTGGGGAAGTTGAACACTAACATTGGTTATATCATGAACCTTGCTTTGATCTGGTTGGAAAACCATTGATTGCTTTCCCCTTTGAGGGGAAAAAAAATCCCTACTGATATTATAATTGCATGTCTCATCAGTAGCTAAAAGGAAAAAATACTTGTACCCTGTATTCCAAAGTATATAATTTCTTCTCACAAAAGATACTTCCTCTCCCTGCAGATCATGCTTTGCATGTGGTGGGCTGCCTTTCTGTCTCAAGCTAAACAAATACTAGTTAGTTGAAATAGATTAATTGTTTATAATCTTCTTATGGAGTCAGTGACTATAATATATTCAAATTCAGGGTTTGTACCTTGGATTTTCAAGCAGTAAAATAAGGTTGTTTACTTGCTGCTCTGAAGCTTTAGAAGATATTCAGAGAATTCCCTTTTAACACTGCTCTTCATAAAGCTGTTGGTATCTCTTCCTTGACAGCAGGTACCCTTAGGTGTTGAATCCAAAGATTTTTGGCATCCAGAGGCAAAAGGATTTAGAAGACAATTCTAAGAAGGTCAGTTATGAACGCTGAGTTGCTGTTTTTAGACGTGACTGTCTCAGCTGCTTTTAAAGCTTGTCCTTTGTCTTTGGAGTACCTCATTTTACAACAGAACTGCTGAAGGTTGAGTCAAGTTTGTTCAGAGCTGTTTCCCCTGGAAACATATTGGCAAGCATGATTTAGCACTGCTTGTCTTAATCCTGTACATTCCTGGCCATGGCAGGGCTGCACATTCTCTAAGCTTTCTTCCATGCTGTACTTTGAGCATTTAAAGTGTGCGAAGCCAAAGGCATTAAAAAAATGATCCAAAAAATGAGCTTCTTTTTTTTTTTTTTTCTGTACTGTAGATATAAACATCAAAAAGGGGATATTACATACTATGAAACTATAGTTTTTGAAGTAGCTTAAGAATCAAACTGAAATGTGAAAATTGTGGAAAGTGACACAACTCTTTTCAGCACCACTGGATCCTAGAAGTGTTTGGGGTGGTTCATGCCAAAAGTACACTTACATAAAACGGGTGTGCAAATGAGCTTGGTCCAATGACTGCTTCATTTAGGTAATAGAACTCTTCATAACCACCCTTTTCTCATAAGGGCAAGCTTCTGGACAAATTCAAAATCTTCCAAAAGAATGGTTATCCAGTAGGTCTGGGGAGATGAAGAGGACACTTATATTTTACACACACAAAGCAATTTGCCTTCAGGCAGACCTGGCAAGAAGCACTCAAATGGTCCTGAGTTCTGTCAATGCAAAAATGAGTAGAATATGTTTGTTGAGGGTCTAATTATTGTTTTTAAAATGAGACAATTGTATCTGGGTTCTGTCTTAGAAGAAGGCCTGGATTTCATTTGGGTTAGGCCTGGTCCACAATGAAATCTCTCTCTAGCTCAATCCATTTCTTTCAGGGACCTGGACCATGTACCTCAATAATTTAGAGAAAATTTCTTATGGTGGAATTCTGCAGAAACTAAAATGAATTCCTTAGGGAATTCTCCCACACAGAGCTGAATCCTTTGGGAGATTCTGGAGTGGAAGTGTGTTAGCACTCTGCTGTATTTTGTGGTATTTGCACCAGTATTTATGGGACTCCAGTAGTGTTGTGACCTCTTGCCTCAATAGCTTTGAGAAATAGGGAGTCACTCCTGTCTACAAAGACAAAATGAGTCACTCAATCACTGGAAAATGGGGAGATCTTGTGGAGCAGGGCAGAGCCCTGCCCTGGGCCAGGGGTTTATGGGCCAGGGGTGCTGCAGAACTGAAGGGGCACACAGCAGCATGAGCAGCACAATATAGGCCAGCTGCATTCACAATCCTATTTCTGCTGTGTTTTAGCCCATAATCATGTTTTCTTTCTCATCAAATTAAAAAAAAAAAAACAAAAAACAAAAAACACAACAAAGTTCAATTAAAATGTTATTGTATTGTCTGAAAATCTGAGTTGGTGAAAGGAAATATTCCAAACACCATTCTCTTCCTGAGACAGCATCTACAATTTTACAATTGGCATGAAGTCAGCAGAGGTAGAGTGGCTGTTCCTAACTCATCGAAAATGTTGTTGAAGGTGGTTGATTTTGATGATTTATTTCTCTTAATAACCAACATTTTATTAAATGAATAAAAGTAAAAAATAGCTCTATTGTTACTCCTTTCATGGAAAAACAGCCTGAATACCACCCCATTCTTTATTTCTTCCTTATGGCAATGCTGGCTTTGGGAAAGCAGGGCCAGGAAGGAAGCAGAGAGCCCAAATTGCTGGGGAATGAGCACTCACAATAGAATCTGTGTAAAATCCAGTTGCTAATGTTACCCAGTGTTCCCCCCCAAGATACTGCAGTCCAGAATGAAACCCTTACATCTTCCCTGCTTACAGCTGTTGCTCAAATGTCAAAACGTTCTCCAAAGGATGTTTTGTTGCAGAAAATGTGGGTTTCTGTTCATGAAAAATTAGTTTCTTAGAGTTTCAGTAAATACATTTTTATGAGAGAAATTTCCATTTTTAAAAAACAGTTTGCCTTGTATTTCAGACCACCTTAGTTTGGGAAGAAGGAAAAGTTGAGAGGTCATTTAAGGATAGGAAGCCCTTTGTTGCAAAAGTTGTGTGATGGAGCATCAGGGAGGAGCTCCTGGTTTGTGAGCAGAATCTTGAGCAGGTGCTTGAGCATGGTACTGACCTCTTCAGCACAATCCTCAGCCACTTGCTGAGGTCTTTTAGTCTTGGCCACTTCAAAAGAACTGCAGTCACATCAAAATGCACTGTCTTGTCCCAAGGGAGGGGTCAAATACTCTGTTCAGTATTCCCAGTTGGATTTGGGAACCTAGAGGTCCCAGACATCACACTGATGAATTTTTGATTGTTACTGTTATTATTGTAACTGTATGAAATTAGAGTGAAAATAGACTCAGTATATGAAAATCTCTGTAAAATTCTATTTTTTATATGGGAGATTTTCCTGAAAGGAAACATTATTATTAATTTAAAACCAAGAGAATACACTAAAAAATTACATTATGGAGTGTCAGGGATGGCAACATTAGTTTTCTTCTCTCTTAGTACAGGTAAGTAAATGCAGTTGTATTTCTGTTTTATTGTTGCTTTCAGTTGTCTTATTGGAATGTCAATATTATGTATAAGGTGAAGGCATAAATGCTACTCCAAATATTAAATGCTTCAATAAATCATATTTGCTTCAAGTGGGAGATACATTTAGCCCCTACAAAAAGAGAAAGGATCTTTGTTTTGAAATATGTTGCAGTTCTGTGCATCAACAGTAGGTTCCAGTTGAGGTTAGCAATTCTGGAATATTTTGGATTGAAAGGGAACCTAAAGGTCATCTCATTCCATCCCCTGCCATGGGCAGAGACACCTTCCATTGCCCCAGGGTGCTCCAAGCCCTCTCCAGCCTGGCCTTGGACTGCCAGTGATCCAGGGGCAGCCCCAGCTGCTCTGGGCACCCTGTGCCAAGGCCTGAAAGTTCCCTTCCCAGGGAACAATTCCTGCCGAATATCCCATCCGGCCCTGCCGTTTGGCACTGGGAAGCCATTCCCTGTGTCCTGTTCCTCCAGGACTTGTCCCCAGTCCCTCTCCAGCTCTCCTGGAGCCCCATTAGGCACTGGAAGGGGATCTGAGCTCTCCCTGGAGCCTTCCCCTCTCTAGGTGAGCACCCCCAGCTGTCCCAGCCTGGCTCCAGGGGGCCTCCAGCTCCTTGAGCATCCCTGTGGACCTTCCATGGCCCCACTCCCAGAGCTCCATGCCCTGCTTTTTTTTTGGAGCACCAGAGCTGGGCACAGTGCTCCAGGTGGGGTCTCATTGACACCAATTACCCCAATAATGACTAATTACTCCAATGCTTCATGCTTGCCAGAATCAAGACCAATCTTTTAAAATCTTTGTTCCACCAAACTGTTATGTGTCAGAATGGTTTATATTCCACTTGACATCGTCTCCTTAATGTAAAAGCTGTAAGAGACTGAAGTAAATAGTTTGGGATGGGATGGATTAAGTTTTCCTTCCAATAATCCCTCTGTGTGTTTCCCTGTGCTCCCAGTTGGGTGGCGCATGAGAGGAGGCTGGGGAGGAGCAGTGAGACCACATTTTGTCTCTGTTTGGAAGACCTTCTGGGAAGCTTTGTGTAAAATGCACAGTATGGAAACACTCTGCTACCCTGAGCCTGGGTATCAATCAGTCTTTGGGAGAGTGAGTGAGCAGTTAAGCTATTTCCATGGCTGCAGCAGGTACAGCCACCTGCATTGATTCCTTCTGCAAAAACCTAATCAATGGTGTTAGGGAAAGTAATTCATTTGTTTCTGAAATGACTTAGTTTCTTTCAGCAGCAAGGGATAATTATTGGAATTTGCAGTAGCACTTTCTCTAGCAGGGTCTGGGGAGGGTATCTGAGTTTGTAATTTTTATTTTAGAAAGAACGTATTTTGACGTGGCTCTATTGTGTGGGTGTTGTGCAACATCAAAGCCAGGGAACCAGGGCTTCTGTGCTGAGATGTCAGTAGGTCAGTGACAGTACACTTCTCCTAATCTTTTAATCATGAGGTAGCTAAGAAAGAGAATCTAATGTTTTTATGACTCAGAATGCAGAACAGTGTCACCTTGTCAAGAGCATTAAATTGCAATGCTGTCAGTCCTTTGAGAAGTTTTTATGTATTGACAGAACTTTTTCTGGTGTGGACTCCAACACACACCTTACAGTTGTAGCTGGGAGGTTCATCTGGCAGCTTCGGGTTTCATACGCAAAATGCAGAGGACGTGATCCATGAGCAACAGTGAAAAAAATTGTTGGCTACAGGTCATGTAAGAATTCTGCAATAGCTGCAGAGGAAGAATCCAGCTGGCCAGAATTGCACAACAAATTCATTCATTTAGTGACTTTTAATTTGGTGGCAGTAATGGTGGAGACTTGTGGCAAAACATTTTTGGCTGAAAACTTCAAATTCATTGTAGTCCCAAGTGTTTGTGGAAATGCATCCTTTTGAAAGGGTAATAAAACCTTAAAGATCTTTGGAAACTGCTTGTGTTCTGCTGGCTCATCTTGGCTTGGCAGTGGCACACAGAACCTCCAGGACATTGCTGTGGTCCCAGCCTGGGAGCTTTGGTTGGAGGAGTCAGGATAGGGTTCCCTGATCTCCCAAAATCTGAGCCTCCTCCTCTTTCACCCTGCCATTCTTCAGCCTTTGGAAAAGCCAAGAGTGTCCAGAAGCCACTGATGACTCTTAGAAACCAAGCCTTGATTGTCATATTTTTCAAAACCTACTTTGATTTCCTCTCCTGTGGGAAGTTTTGCAATATCTGTCTTCTGTTCTTCAAAATTTCTTGCAAAATTTTGTTTTTTTCCTTCTTTTGGTGGTCTTGTCAATAGATGGGGGAGGGGAGTGACAACGCTTGTGCTCTCAGGGCTGACTTAGCTGAGCTATGTGAATTTTTTGTCTCTACTCATATTATTCAGTCACATGCATGGCTTTGTTTTGGGTGGCAGGAGCAGGAGTGACCAGTGGGGCCACTCTCAGTGACACAAGGCAGCGGGCAGGTGACAGCTCCATTCTTGGCCCTGAATCACAGTAATATCACCTTACTACCTGCAGACTGCATGCCTGAAGTGTATAAAAGTAGCATTAATCCCAGTTATTCAGAATTCATTATTTTACAGTGGGTTTAACTCCATGAAAAGGTTCTAAACCCAGAATACATGGGCTAGAGTTGTGTCCCTTGCCAATGACATTTTACCATAGAGAAATTTGTTTCAGAGAACCCAAACCCATTGGTATTTGTGCATAAACACCCTTTTATCCTGGAGTGATGTGTTTCTGGAAATTTTGGGTAAGTTTTCCAAATGCTCACCTGCTTAGGGTGTCCAGCACCTTCTGCTATTTTAACTTGATTTTGCACCATCAGTGTAACAAAATGAGTGTTACTGCTCTGAATATTCACTGTTGTCACTGGAAGAGTTCCAGCTGCTTCTTTAATGGCTTTTGCTTGGACTTTTTCTTAATAGAGACAGACAAGGACGAATGTGACCTGCTTTGAGTAAAGCAAAAAGCTGAGAGGTTTGGGGAAAACTTTTATGGTTAGATGAGCAATTTTTCCTGAAAGTTTCTAAAATTTTCAGTGTTTTAAGCAGTAGGATTTCCAAGGGTGTTTTAGCACTTCAAGTAATATTTTTTACCAGGTATAGAGGTTAATTTATGTGAAAATATTGTACAATCTTGTTTCTTTCAGGTTTTTGCATATGGAAACAGGCACAGGAACATGTCATAGTGCAGGTATCAAATAGATGTGCCTGACTAGAACTCAGACAATGCATCTTTATCTTGAGTGTAATTATTGTTTATATTGTTGAACAGAAATTGCAAAACATCCCAAGGTATGTAAAGGTAATGAGAGTTTAATATTTACTATTTAATTGCCTTTTCTATATTCTGTACTGGTGTCAGCCTGTTACTTTCCTTCATTATTGCATGTTCCAGCAATTATAACTCTGTGACTGTTTCTGTCAATGTTTTACTAGATTTATTTTTTTCAATTTTATTTTTTCAAATTTATTTAAATTAGACTTTACCAGATTCTTCACAGTGATCATAGAAGCACTTGAATATTAGTCTTGGTTATGCATTTTGAAAGAGTGGAGTCTGATGAAGGAAAAATTAATATGAGTGGTGCTTGATTTGGAAATACCTTTCCTGGTGAATCAGCCTTTTTGTTGCTTTTGTTTGGGTTAATTTTTTTTTTGTTGCTCTTGTTAAAACCCTTGGTGACTTCAGTTAAATCAGTTTGAGAAAAGTTTTAAAAGCAACAGTTTTAATTTCCCCCTTTAAAATTGAAATGTATTATGCATCTGTACTACAGATGTAACATTGAGGTTTTAACCCAGGGGAAAAACCAGCAGAGGTGATAAATCTTGGAAGAGCTCTCATAAAACAGGTGGTTTCTCCAGGACCTCTCCCTTAGAACTGCCCTTACCTCTCTGGTGTAGAGCAGCTCTGTACTTAGCAGGCAGGTTTGAAATTTCACAGATACCTGTAGCTTCCAAACGCCTTATAAGAAAAGCAATAATAATAATAATAATAATAATAATAATAATAATAATAATAATAATAATAATAATAATAATAATAATATTATAAGATGAAACATAAGGGGCTTTTTCCTTTGAAGTGTACAACGTTTTCTATATGATCTGATACCCTCCATCAGTGGAATGCTGTTGTACTCATTTAGAAAATGTCTTTGTTAAGGCAGCTCTTTGGAGTTTAATAATACTTCAAGGTGGATCTGATCTGTCAGCCTCAGCCCTTGTGCCCTGTTATTTCACAGATATCTCAAGGAACCTTGAGGTGAAGTGAGCGTTGAATGCTATTGGCTTTTTAAAACAGTGTAACAGAGCTTTCCTTTTCCTTTAGAACTATTTAATTTCTTTGCTGTACTATTTGCAGACCATATTGACTTAAACCCCAAACCAAACAAAAGCAAACCAAACAAGGCAAGCCCATTACTTTTTCTGGCAAAATAACCTTCAGCAGAAGATCAGACTGGAATTTGTTGTTGGTGCTGAGGAGGGTGGATGCCCCTGTTTTCCGAAGCAGCCGTCTGTCAGACACTTTAAGGATGAGAGCAAGAAATCCCCAATTTCTTTTCCACTGTAGTTTTGTGCTATCCTGTCCCAATTTTTCTATAGCATCACTGTACATTTATAGCCATTTGCAGAAATTGAAGGCAACCCCTGAGTATTTCTTCAGGTTGTCCCAGGTCTGGCTCATGCTCCACCTCTTCCTCTGGAGCACCAATCTTGGCTCCTGTTCATGGAGATACTTGCAGCTGTTTCGGAGGAAGGGTGAGTTGTGTGTGCATGTGTGAAAGGCACAGCCCAGCTTTTTAACTTGCCTCACTGAAACTAGAAAATGAGTAGAGTCAGAAGGGCTTGTCTGTCATTTGTTGTTCCATACAGGGATTGTCATCATGGTGAAATTCAAACTGAAAAATTCTTGGCCAGCCCAATAGCTTGGGGGGTCTGTGCACAGCTGGGGTGGGTACTGCTGTATGTTGACAGCAGTTTAGTAGCTGATTTTTTGGCTACTGAGAGATTTTTCTTCACAGCAAGTTACTGTGCTGCTTCATCCTGCTCTGGAAGTCAATTATCCAAACTGTCACCCAGCTGGAGAGGGGCCGGGGCTGTTGGAACCAGTGCTGCCTGAAATGATTTAGCTCAGGTGGACCTTAAACCCCATGGCTTGGAGAAGACAGGGAACACCAGTTTTATTCTGTGTGGGGTGCAATGATTTAGCAATCCATGTCAAAGACAAAGCAAAGGCTTTTTCCCAGCTACTGGGAAAAATTATGAAAGGCTGCAAGCTCACCTCCCCCTGCTCCTTTGCTGGGACTGTCCTGCTCAGGAGGTTTCTTTGCCATTTCTTTGCCTGGCACTCCTTCTTCCAGTTGTTGTCCTGATGGCCCGTGTGAATGACAAAGGTCTCATATTTCATGGACCCACTTGGAAACCTAACTGATGTAAAAGCAAATCTGAACCAGAGCGAAATCCACACAAATACTCATCTCCAACAGTGTCTCTTATAACACTTCTGCTGTTATATCAACGCACTATTTCCTCAAAACATGTTTTTATTTAGCTTACAACTAAGTTTAATATTTTCCCTCAGAGACTAGGGGATTGGCTGTTCCATGTGAGTAATCCCACAGCATTGCCATTTCATTTTCCTAGCAGTTGTGTAACAGCCAAGGTATTGTGATATTTATAATCAACAAGAATTCAGATCTGCTTTAGGGCACTGGGCTCTTTTTTCTCCCCATGAATAAAGCAAGTTAGTTTTTTTCTTCACTACATTTTCTCTGATTTTTGGAAGAGAGGAAACATTAATATTTGAGAAACAGCACTCAGTTTTTTCAGCAGAAAGCACTGTTTGAAAAATATGAAACAGACTACAGCAATGAGTTATCTTCTTCATGGTTGAGAAACTGTTCTCCCCCCAGATTGTGCTTTTTGATGGAGAATATCATATAAGGCCTTGTGATCTTCAGCATAGCATAACATCTTCATCCAACAAATGAGGTATCTCTTCCTGCTGTCAAATTATTTTGGCTAATCAAACTTCCCTGGGCCTTGGAGCTGTGTGACAGTTGCTGCAGTGAGAGGGATGTTGCTCGTGGAGATGAAGCTGCTGTCAAACTTGGAAGAGAAAGGATTCTGGCAGGATAATAGGACCATGAAGTTCAGGAATGATGGGGTGGGAGAAACAGCAGGGGAATTTTCAAAAATTTCATTTTGGCCTTTATCACCATAAGAGTGTGAAGGAGAAAAATTCACTTTCCACCCACCAAGTGTGGCATCCTGGTAGCAGAGAGTTTGTCAGCACAGCGAGGAAATATTCATGCAATCCTGCTGAGCAGTGTGCTTGGCATGGCAAGAAATGCCAAAAATGTGACACTTGTGGCACAGCCTTACACAGCCAGCACAGGCTGGTAGTAATGAAGTCATCCCAAGCAGATGTTTCTCTATATATGCTTGCATTTTTGTTTTATAATTAACCCATTCCTGAAAATCAGAAGTAAACAAAAGTAGCTATCCCATTAGTAATTTAAAAACAAGCTTTTAAACCAGATTTTTTTGGTGTTTCCATTATGTTTTTTTTAATGGCAGTATGCTAGATTTATCAATGTATATGCTTTGGAAAAGGTTTCTAGTTTGAGTCACTAAAAGTAGTTTGTTTTGGGTTTAATTTTAAAATTATTTCAGGGCCATAAAAGGGTTGAAAGGCAAAAACATGAATTATTTCCTCAAGCATACATTTCTCGAGTTCAATTATGTTCTCTCATCATATATTTTGTTCTGCCCAGGTCTGGTTAGAGACTGGAAAATGCCAGTCTATGGATAATGGAGCCACTTCCAGTGCCTTTAGCTAAATTCTCAGTAAAATAAGAAATTTATGATCTGAATCTCTTATTTCAGTCATAAAAAGTGTACAGCTACTCAGTCCTTTCCTTTCTCCGTTCAACCACCCCCTTTCATCTTCTTAGGATTTTGCCAGAGCACCATCAGAGCTGCAGCAGATTCATCTTGGGATTGAAGTTGCAGGTCAAATGTATGAATCAGATACCTAAACCCAGGAATGTGCTCCAGGGTGATGCCTAGAGAATATTTATATCTGTCTTTATCACAGCTATTTGTGCAAGTGTTGGTCAATAATACACAGATTTCAGATTTTATCACAGTTTGATGCCAAGATAGCAAAGAGAAATGTTCTTGCTCCTCTTCCCTTTCTTTCTCTTTTCACATCATTGAAAATGTTGGCCACAATGAAGATGTTACCTCACAGGCTGTACCTGCAGCATGGTGCTCTGCAGCAACAGCAGCTCTCTATTATTAGACAATAATTCAAGTGAAGTTATAACTGTGGGTCATTTCCATACATTAGATATATTTAAAAGCATATACTTATTTAATTTGCATAATTAATACTTATACAAAATTTTCCTTTTCTGAGCTCAAGTGTGTTGAATGTTAATGGAGCTGCATTTGCAGGGTGCTGAGGGAGATGAGAACTGCTTGCTTTGATTTGTTGTGGAGCAAAACCCTCCAGCAAAAGTCTTTGACTTCCTGTGTGCCACTGTTGGAACCTTGCAGGAAAAATGCACTTTTTCTAAGCCAGCAACAGCTTTATTTCTAGAGCCTGTACTGTTGGGATGTTTGTGAAGTCAGACCAGGAGCTGGGTTCTGCATATTTTTAAGTGGGATAGAGAAAATTTTAACTGATACTTTATTAAAATCTTAGCTGCAAAAACCCTTCCAAAAAGTGATGCTGGCCCAAATTATCTCCAGGTTTTGAGAAATACTTAAATTTTCCTTGTTGTAAGATCTAAGATGGGAAACTGGCAGTTGGATTTTAAATTGTCATTGTATAGTACACTCCTAATGAGACAGGAGTTTGTTTTATATTTTAAAAGGTGATTGTGGTGCTTAAAAAAAAAAGAAGGTTTTTTTCTTCATTAGATGACAGATAGTCTCCCACCAAGATATTTTTGGTATAATCTCTTAAGTAATTGATGTGTCCTCAACAAGTACCATACTGGCAGAATTTGAAAATGATGTTAAATGGCATTAGACCAAAATATTTCCCCTCTTTCCTCAGGAATCTTTTCTAAAATAAATAATAGACAATGTAAGTACTGCATGTCACTGGTGGGCAAAGCAGTAAATTTCACTTTGCCTATAAATGCTGCTTTGTGATCTGCAGATGTCCATCCAAGATCTCTTTGGAAAAAAATCTCCTTAGTAAGACATGGGAGAAAGTAATGTAGAGGGAAGTAGAAGAACCGGTTTTGTTTTTTATTTGTAAAATACAGGTCCATTGGATTATACCCTCCATCAGGTGGATGGCCTGAAAAACATCATTGCAGGAGTTCTCTGCACTTTCATGTATCAGCCTTGCTTCAATAAGAACAATGTCATTCATCTTCCAGAAAAATGGAAGATAACAAAGCACTGAACAAAGCTGTGAGAGCTGCAATAGCAGGGGGTGAAGGCAGTAGTTGAGACCTTGATCCTTTTATATGATAAATTAGTCTGAGGAAAGTTCCCTCGCGTGTGGAAGGTTTCACAAATCCTTATTAAAAAAAGTGCTTCTTATAAAAAGAAGTTTCTCCTCCTAGGAAGTTCCTAAGATCTGAGAAGGGACTCCAGATACAGACACTTGTGTATTTTCCTGGTGGATCTTGTCTCTTGAAGTATCCTGATTCATGTCCATAGGGAGTCTGTGTCCTTAAAACAGGACTTGGGCTGTTGTAGGGGAGCAGAGACCTAGAAATGAGGCAAAACCTGGTGCTGCTTTTGTGCCTTCCCCAGTGGGATTTGAGCTCCCTTTTGGATCCAGCCTCCAGCTCTTTCTTTTCACAGTTTTAGTGACTTTTCCCTTGAGCTGTGAGGGTTAGGAGGAGAAGGGTTAACTTGCTGAGGAGATATTATAGACACATGCCCTGATTGTAGGTGCTATTATGAGAGTAAAGCTGAGCTGTGATGAATTAGGTAATTCCCTCTCACATGAGAAGAGGAATGAATTCTTAATAGCTGAGAACTGGAAGGCAACCTTATTTAACAGGCAGAGGGAAAATGGGCTCCCAAAAAGGCCCTGTCAGAATCCCTGGCTTGTCATGCTGTTTTCTGGAGGTGGGAAGCAGGTGAGAGTCTGATTGAGAAGCTTTTTATAAACTTAACCACAGCTGAGAAAGTTGAATCATGGCATTCTATCTTCCTCATGACTCTGGCTCTCTGACCTCAGCTTACTTTTAAAGACAAATCCTTATTGATCCACTAGAATCCCTCTCAGACATTATATCATGTCCCCCTCGTCAAGAACTCCTCATGAGTAGATTGTTCTTTGCTGATTTATAAACCTTTGCAATGGTTTATAAATGAACCTGCACATCTCTCCTGCTCATTTAGCAGTGCAGAAGGTGGTTGGAGGTGGAGCTGGATGTGGGATAAATCCTTAACTGATGTGTTCCTCCTCAGGAAAGTGGTCTGCAAGGAAATGTTGCTTCCTTTGTAAATATTGATGTATTGTTGTTGGTATAGGCCCTGGGAGGTAATAGAGATGTGGTAGAAGTGCTGGAGGGGCCAGGACAGAAAAAGCTTTTAAAAGCTGACTGGGAGCCTTGGTTTTGTATTATCTGGTGTAACAAGCAAACCTTTTTTTTTGCCATTTCTTAGGAAGAATGAGTCTCAGAAGAACGGCAAGTAAGGGTCAGGAAAAATCTTTTGCACTTCTCTTTTTGCCCTCTATATTTCAGCCCTTCAAAACTTCAAGTTTATTTTTATCCCTACCTGGGACTCCCTGTGCAAAGCTGGTAACTTCTGCCTACTGGGGCCTTGCTCTTGTATTCCTTCTTTGGAAAGCTCTGGAGCCTCTGTAGGAAATGCATCTTTGTCTTCTGCATGGTTTGTACATTTTTAGGTGCTGACACAGTATAATTAAAATTGAAGAAGGTAGGGAAGGCATTTAGAAACAGTAATTACTGGTATGTCAGTAACAAAATTAGTGGGAAGTGAGTATGAAAAGATAAATCATCCTCCTGTGATCAGCTTTAGTAGATGTCTGTGCCTATGGGCTTAAAATGTTACATTTGAGCTGCAGGACCACAGATGTACCTGTAGCTGCCACTAATGATAAAAAGTCTCTTAATCTCAGTGAGGGAATTAGCTGACCTTACCTTTGCATATTAAGTACTCATAAATTAATTGATCACACATTGATATGCTGGTGCTTATCATGCAAGCCTGGTGTGGGTGGTTGCATCGCAAGAGGTGTGGCCATGAAAGCATCTGGGAAGGCCTGCTCTGGGCCCCCAGCACAAGAACCCTTCAGCTCTGCTGAATATGGATGAGCCTCTCTTGCTTATTAGCCTTAAGCCTGCAGGGCTGTTTGAATAGTTTGGCAGAACTTGGTTTTCCAGGATCAAAGAAACCTGAGCCAAAGCTTAGCTCTGCTCTGGATGCTGGTCCTGCAGCGCTGCAAAGGAAAACAAATAATACTCAGTTTGCTTTCAGGCTCCGTAAACCTGTTGTAGCTGAGTTTCAAAATCAGTTAATAGTCAAGTAGTGTAGGAAAATAAGTGAAATGTTCTTTTACCTTTTCTTGTTTGTTATTATTTTAAAGGAAGATGTTGTACATTGTCTACCTGATTTTCTTTCTTCCTTTTTTTTTTTTTTTTAATGGAGCTGCTTGGATCTCTGTCATTTGTGTTAAGATAGGTACAAAGGTAGTTACTGTGCCCTGATCATTCAGCTTTGGTAATCAAATCTTCAGAACTCAAAAATTGCTCTTTTTATTTCAAAAACCTGGTATTAGTAAACTACATGTTTAAATGTACATTTAGGTTTAAAAAAGCTTTATAAAGACATAAAATGCTCTGCAAAAGCTATGTACTTCGAATTTTGAAGTCAGTACGAGTCTTGACTGCCACAATATTCCCATTGCAGAGTGCAACCCCGTGTGCCTTGGGAGAAATTCTCCAGACAGGTGGAGCAGCATTCTGAGAAAGAAGAGTTGCAAACATGTTCCAGTCCAAGTTCTGATTGTGTGAAATCAAATTGTACACCGAAGAGGCTTCAAATCCTGAGAAATATCTGATCAGCATAATAAAATCTTGGGAGCTGCTGCTCATTTTGCCTCTTTCTGCTGTTGGAACCAGAGCCGACATGAACTTTGTTTGCACTGAATGATCCGAAGGGAAATATTGGATCCTGACCCTGCAATGAGTTTTGCATGGGCTCATTACCATTTAGACAGATGGGATACATTAGAGTTTCCATTTCTTGTTTCACAGAAGTAATAAATAGTAGCTTTTTTTAATAGTTTATGTTCATGAAGCACTATGATTTTTATTACACTTCAGTGAGATTTGCAAGCTGCCGTTGAAATGAAAACCAAAAAAAAAGAAAAAAAAAAAGAACAAGTGATTGTAGAGCTGAAAGAGGATTTTAACAATATTCAACCCAGATTATCTAAGATAATGTTTAATTTTGCCATTTCCCTTTCCCTGTTCAGCAACTTATTCCCAGGAGCTTGTGCCACTACTTTGTCTTTGGGCTGTGTGCAAACCACCCAGGCTTTGCGTGTGTGTCCCCCCCCCCCCCCACCCCGAGTTCAAGGGCAGTGATTCATGCAAATGTTGGTGTTCCAAAAGATATTTTGAGATTTCAGGTGGTCTCCTCTTTCCTTTGTCTTCTTCACTACCTAATAAATTCCCTTGTGCAGCCCTTACATTCAGTGGCAAGGTGAGTAAGCTGCTGATTGCGTGGTGTAAGGGCTGATTGCTCCATTGTGGCGCTGAGCCCTCCTGAGCAGGGGTTCAGCAGAGCCTGCATCTCATCCTGCATCTCATCCAGACCTCCCCACAGGCACATCAGCCCTCCTTTGTTCCCTGGGTTTGATTTAAACCTCTCTGCTGTGCACTAAAGGTGCAGCAGGAACAATAACTCGAGCGAATCAGCTCATAAAGCTGAAGAGTATTGATCTGTGTCCTATAGAATTAGAAATTACTGGCTTGGAGAACAGTTTGCTGCTCTGAGAATCCCTGCTTTGTCTTCGTGTACAGTGTTAAAGTCTTACCATGATAAATGAGTTTCCTTCTACAGCTCAGTGCCAGGAGGTGGCAGCCAGGTGGGGGTCGGTCTCTTCTCCCAAATAACGAGCGATAGAACAAGAGGAAATAGCCTCAAGTTGCAGCAGGGGAGGTTTCTGCTGGATCTTAGGAAAGATTTTTTCACTGGAAGGGTGGTCAGGCACTGGAAGAGGCTGTCCCAGGGCTGTGACTGGATCATCTGGAGTTCAGAAGCCATGTAGATGTGGCACTTGGGCACACGGGTCAGGGGTGAACATGGCAGTGCTGCATTAACAGGTGGATTCAATGACCCTGGAAGTCTTTTCCAACAATTCTATGAATCCTGTTGTTTTCTCATCCCAAATCTCCACGTCTGGAAAATTCACACTATTTATTTCTACACTCTCTCAGTGAACAGTTCCTGTCACAAATATTAGGTGTTGAGGAAGCTGTGCTGCCACTCGAGCAAGAGCTTTTGTGTCCTGGTCCCCTGTCACATGTCCTGTATTCCACTGGAGGTGAAAAGTTAGGGGTTAGGTTTGCTTATATTATATTTACATTGGTTATAAAAACACAAAATATTGTAATGAATGATAAAAAGCATCTTCAGATGCTCCAGAAAGGCTCTCTGAGGCAACAACATTTATTATTGCATTACACAAATTAATCCATGGACTGTAAGGAAGATGTTTCTATCTAAAAAAAAAAAAAAAAAAAAAGGAAAAAAAAAGGAGGAATCCATTTTCTCACTTCCAAGGGAAAATGTCTGCTTCATGCAGAGTATTCCTTTGCAACAGGATCCTGGTTATAGGATATTACAACCAAATATACATTTTCCATTTGGCAGTGATGAGTATGGGTCACTCTGGAAATCCCTGAAAGCTTTTTATTTTGCTAGTTTAAGGGGAGTAAAAGCAAGTAAATGAAAAGATGAAGACCAAGCCTGCTGTAAAGCTTATCACTGATTTGAAATGGTCATTTTGAGTCAGTTGAAAATGGACTTAAAACCCCCAAACAATCACCTCTCCCCTGCTAATCCAAAAATTGTCCATTTTGTCCATTTATGAGTGGAGCTCAGTCTCAAGCAGTGAGAGTAAGAAGTGAGAGTGCAGTGTAGCAGGACAAAATGTTCACTATTAGGCTAAACATGTAGGTACCTAAAATGCGAGTGGAGAAATTTTAAGTGAAGTCACAGCACTCTTGCTTTGAAATGGGCATTCTGTTATGTGTGAGACTGGTGGGAAATGTGATATATTGCTTTGGCCTGTGAAAATAGGACTGGTGAAGAAATATGCCTTTGTGTCAGAGTACCTGGGTCCTTGTTAACCCTTTTATTAACCCTTTTACTCCTTAAACTCACGCTTGAGATTTATCTGGAGACAAGGACCATGTCTCCTCAGTGGGAAATAATCAAACTGTCTGACAGAAATATTTTGAGTTCAATGGTTGAATGGACCATGATTAGCTTGGTCCCCTATGGATGCAAAATTTTATGGCCTTTTATATGCTTTTATTGGAAATAAATACACCCTTTTTCATAAGTGTATATTTAGTGTGCCACTATAAATGTATCAAATAGTAAATATAATGTGCTATTTATATGAGAAATATTTGGGGGAATATGTTCTTTGGAGCCCTTGGCACTTAACATAATATAGGAGGTACTATTTGGGAGTGATATTTACTGCTAAGGGAACAAGTAATTATGAAAGTCTGCTAAGATTGAAAATCTTAAAAATTTTGTTGCTTTTTTTGCCACGGGAATTTGTACTTATGGTTTTCCCTTGAACAATTGGAGCAGTTTTGTGCTTTTCTGTTTGTGGTTTGGTTGGTTTTTTTAAAGCTGTACTCCAAAACCAAACAGAGCAGCTGCCAAGATACCTAATTGGGCTCTTCCAGCACCTGAAGGAGCCCACAAGGAAGACGAAGAGAGACTTTTTACAAGGGATGGAAGGACAGGACACAGGGAATGGCTTCCCACTGCCAAAGGGCAGGGCTAGATGGGAAGATTGGGAAGGAATTCCTCCCTGGGAGGGTGGGCAGGCCCTGGCACAGGGTGCCCAGAGAAGCTGTGGTTGCTCCTGGATCCCTGGAAGTGTCCCAGGCCAGGCTGGACAGGGCTTGGAGCACCCCAGGGCAGTGGAAGGTGTCCCTGCTCATGGCAGGGGGTGGGGCTTGTGGGAACATGGTGATTTTTAAGGTCCTTTCCAACCCAAACCTTCCTGTGATTCCATCTTGCTGCTTATCTGGCCTTATTGTCTGAGGACAGGTCATGGCTATGGGAGCAGAATCTACCAGTAGTCTCCTGCTTTTGGGCAGCTTTTATTTTGGGAGACTGGTCCCAGCTCAGGATGATGCAGGGAGATATTTCCCAGTTCCCAGATGGAAATGATAAGGGAGTTACAGCAAAGTAAATGACTTCTGGTGAAAGTGAAGAAAGATTGTGTATTGCCTTTCAGCTTGCAGTGGTGTGCCAGGTGCCTGGAAAATCAGCTCTTTGGGATTTCTTTGCAGCCCTATTAGAGGCTGCAGAAACGGCTTTTCTGGGAGTGCTGGAGGTGTCTGAGGAGTCATCATCAATTCAGGCAGTTTGCAGCACTGCAATGCAACCCCCTACCTTGCTTCTGTTTCACATTGCAGGGATTGGAGGTACCTGTGAGTGGGGATCATTAACTGGAGGGATGGAGACAGCACTGGGGAAAGGTCTTGAATTGCTGTCTGGAGGCATCCATGAGGGGAAACCATGATAATAATGATCCCATGACTTACAAGTAATAGGTAATGCCCAGTCATACCAACATATGCAGTATCTGCAGGGGTTCTAGGATGAGTTCTGGTGTCAATTTTTGGTTCCAATTTATTTTACTTGCTGCCAGCCTGATGCATTTCTACCTGTGCCCTCAGTGGCAGAAAAATAGTTCTGATGGTTTGCCAACTTGTATTTTTTGTCTCATTTCTCCATGTCGTGAAGACTAATAATGAAGTTTTATGTTGATTTTCAGCTTCTTTAATTTGGCACGTGGGTGCTTGTTGTGTGAAGTTAAATATCTGTCATCAAGTAGAATTTGCAGTAATCCTAAAGCATTTTCATCATTTAACCATCACTGATGCATTTCCCTGAGCACCCTGTGCAAGCTTCTCTAAGACTTTGTGAATGCTGAAGCCTCTGAGGATCAGGATGTTGCTGGTCTCAAATGAGGGCCAGAAATCCCTCAAAAATGTAATATGTCACTTGCAATTCATTGTGTTACATATATCACAATGTGATATATCTGCATTTATTCTGTGAATGACACATTTTACCAAAAAAGTTTATTCAAGGCCTCCAAATCACTTTATGAATAGCATTTTTGCATGTATTTGCATTTAATATCTCTAATCTCTGGTACAACAGAAATCATGTTACATTTTCTGTAATTGATGGCAGGGGTTTTATTCCCTTGGATCTCTCTTCCATTTTTCTCTTGTCAACATGCATACTTTAGCAGAAGAAGAAGACAAATGTATTATAGAATTAGAACATTTAAAACAGGATCATTTTATGCCTGTATTTCTTCAAGGACTTGTTCATGTGGTTGGAAATTATCTTGAACAATGGTTTATGCTGCTATGTATGCTAAACTAGAGTTTTCTCTGCACAGAAAGGTATTCGCTAAACCACATTTCTTAAAATCTCTAATACATTGCAAGGAATACTGGTGTTTCCTCTGCACAGAAAGACAAGAATCAGGCAGTAAACACAAGAATTTCTAATCCATAGTAGGGGAAGTATTCTTTTAATACCAAGATGTTTTACAGAGGTAAAAAAAAAAAACAAACAAAAACCTTGTCAGAGGAACTTTAAGCTGAAATGTCTTTTAATGGTTGTGAAAATAGTGGTGACTGATTATGAAAGTCTGCTAAGATTGAAAATATTACAAAATTTGGGGCTTTTTGCCAGGCAATTTGTACTTATGGCTTTTTTTCTTAAACAACTTGAGCAGTTTTTTTCTTTTCTATTTATGGTTTTGGTTATTTTTGTGTGTGTGTGCTTTTTTTTCCTAATCCATAAGAGAACTTTTCTTTAAACTGAGACATTTTACAGAGGTAAAATCCCCGTGTCAGAGGAAATTTAAGCTGAACTATGTCTTAATGGTTGTGAAAATAGTGGTGACTGATGGGTGTCTTGAGATAAGGTGATTTTTGGAAAGTTAAGGTAGCATAATCATCTTTTCTGCTACTACCCTGAGGAATAAAGTTGTTTTTTCCTATTTTCCTCTCCTTTTGCAGTATAGCAAACCCCCCATCAGAGGGAAGTGATGCCTTCTGGAGGCTGACCTGGAACAGAGACTAGACAGAACAAAAGGATAAAGTAGGGATTTATTAAAAGGCCTCAATGGGCACACCTGGGCAGTGCCTACACCCACGGTGAACCCCCAAATGGTCAAAAAATGGATAAGCAATCACACTTTTATACGTTCTGGTCCAGGAGCATGTTGGAGTTAATTGTCCAGGTTATGAAGCTCCATCCTTGTTTTTCCTTCTCACTTCACCCTTGGTTTTGTTCTTGAGCCTGAAAGTTGCATTGCTCATCTTTGGTTCCAAACTGGAGAAGGAATTGTTTTGTCTCCCTGATCTGTGAAGAGAGCTCACTAGCACCTAATATGAAATCCAGAACTACACCCTAAACCAGCACAGAATCTGAAAAATACAAAAGCTAAAACTGAAGGCATCGGAAGGAGCACACTTGTCCTACTTTTGGCGGCCAGAGCTCGTTGGGAACACCTGCAGAGGCAGGATATGCTTTGAGGGCAGCCAGGGAAGAGCTGGAGTGGGATGGAAGGTGCTGCAGCCACCCTGCTCCTGCATCCTGGGGCTCAGGGGGCTGGGAGCAGCTCCAGGGCTGCCACGAGCTGTCAGTGGCAGCTGCTGGGTCCCCAGAGGGAGATCCTGCCAGGGCCACCGCCATGGGAAGAGGGGAGATGTCACGGCAGGGTCTGGCCAGGAGAACCCAGTTTATCCAGGCAGAGCTTTTCTGGATCTGTGTGTGGGTGGCTTCCTGCTGGAGCCTGAAGAGCTGTCAGCATTGCCTTTTTGTGACAATGGTGTGGGGGAAAGCTGTGCAGGAGAAGGCTTGAGAGTTAAGAAATGGTTTAAAATACTTCTCCTTCACACTGTGCTGAAAGAGCCCTGCTTTGCCTTTAGAGAGGTTCTAATCACATGGTTTGCAAAGAGAGGCTTTGGTGGTGTACTCCAGGGAATTCTTTTATGATAATCTTGCAGGAAATAGTTTGACTCAACTTAAAATCCCAGTAACTAACCAATATTTTCCCAAACCTGCTCTTGTAAGCATTTTTTCATAGGTCTATCCACTGATGATAAAAGGAATAGTTTAGGAATGGAGTCACCTGTCAACCAGCAGGAAGTTTTTTCGCTGGTGTCTTGTAATGTACGAATTGAAAAAATGACCTGATTGCTTTTGAATAAAAATAATTCACCTTGAACCACTTCTGGATGTGCCATGGAAATAATTTCAGTATGTTATTTAATCAGAGAAAATTGAAATTAACCTTTTTTTTTAAAAAAAGCCCCCTTGTGTTACTAGCTGGACTATACCGGCAAGATACCTTGCAATAGTTGAATTGTGACATGTAATCTATAACAATTTGTAATGAATAATTAATGTGTGTGCTTACTATAAGTGATATGCAAACCAGCTATCACAACTATATGGAACTCAGTTTGGGAAAATGTTGGAAAGCATCTTTGCATAAATCACCTTGCCTGGAAGTGCTGTCACCATACTTTTTTGGTGCTTTGAAAGACCTTAATAGAGAAAATGAATGAATTTGCAGGTAAAACTTTGTCAGAAAAGCAGTTTAACCGCAGCTGTGTGCCCAGGGAGGTGTTAAACCCTCTCTTAGATCCAGGATGTTGGATGCACTTGTACCCACCACTGAAGGAAGGGATATGGATAAAAAAAAGAGCAGAAGCATTAAAACTTTGTGGGAAATGCCAGGGATGCTGCTCATTCTCTGAATTCCCAGTGAGATGCTCATGGTTCTGGTTGGGGCCTGCCTGCCTGGCAAAGTGCTGTAATCTGTGTTTTTATAGCTTTTTTCCAGTGAGAGGGTGTTTAGCTGAGCTGCAGGTCAGCCCTTGGCAGGTCTTGCCCATGGATGTGACCTTTCCACTGCAGGATTCACGCTCTACTACCCAGCAAAATGAGATGGGAACCCAACCAGAGCCCTATTTCTCTTTGGGCTTGACTCAAAGCAAATGAGCGGCTTTCTCTGGTGCTTGAGGGGGATTTTCCCTTGAACAAAGTTATTTTCCTGTCTGCATTACCTGAGAATGTTCCTGGTAATGAAGGAGCAGAAAGAAGCACAAAAAAAGAAAACTCTTGTTGTTTTTTAGTACCTGAAAAAGTACCAGCACAAGCCTAAACCCTTGATGGCACAGCCCATGCAGTGGGAATTGTGGATGACTGTGTGAACAGCGAGCAGAGAAAGAGTTCAAACTCTCTGCATTACTAAAAAGGTTAACAGCCCCACTACACACTTCGGGGTTAATTCAAGGCTGATTCATCTTTCTTAAACCAAGCCTTGCAGCTCTGCAAGCTTCTGAGATGTGGCCAAGTTCAGCACCTAAGCACACACTGAACTGTGGTGTTAAACTCAGTGCTGTCCTTTTCACTGGAAGAATGTTGCAGGAATTTTCCTTCCTGTGCACATGACAGCATTCCTTTGTTGCAGTGTCATAAAGGTATTTGCAGTAAACTGTAGCTAACCCAAATTTTCAATGCATAATTTGTTTTTTTTTTCCTTGGGAGGGGATATGAGTGTTGTATTGCTCAGCAAATCTTTGAAGCTTCTAAAGAAATGTACTTTGATCAACATCATTCAGGGAGGATAACTTCTTTCCCCCTCATAAATTCTTTCTTAAATGTGGATTTTAATGAAAAACCTTGAAAAATGCTTTTGACTTTTTTTTTTTCTTTTGCCTTCAGTCGGTCATTTGTATTCTGTACAGACTAGAATAGCTCTAAGGGGGGAGCACTTAAATAGGGAGAAGATATTTGTCATCTGTCACACTCTGAAATTAAACTTTTGATATCGAGTTATTGCCTTAGAAATAACTTCAAAAAATTTACATGCAGAGAAAAGTACATGGTGGGGGAAGCTGTTGAACCAGTTGTTGCATAACACTGTGTTAAATCCTCTGTCACCGAGCAGCCTTTAAAAATATTTCTTCATGAATAAATTAAAAAAATACGTTCATACAATTCACATTTCTATGACCACTTACGTGGATTTCTTTTTTGCTTTTTTTTTTAAATCACAGAGAGGAGGCTGAGATTTCCAGAGCTGCTGCAGAGATTTCTAATTAGAAATTGATATCAAGTTTTGTTCAGTGCTTTGAAAATTCTTGTAGCACATTTGCATATATTATGGAGAGAATGGGGCCATGTTCATTAGAAAGCTGAGAAATTAAAGCTCAGCAGTACCAGTGGCAAGTGCTACAGGAAGGAAGGGGGGAGAAATATTTGCTATTTCATAATAGCTGCAATGGAAAGAGTATTTGGAGACTCTGGCATGATCCTTCTGCTTTGTGGGAAGACGTTGAAGGATTATAAATGAGATGAAATAGCTTCTCCACAGGGTTGGGAAAATGGAACTGTTCCTGGCTGCTGAGTTTAAGACCACTGAGGGAGAATGATGGACTTCTTTGTCCCAGAGCCAGTTTCATTTCAAAATGCTGCCTAAAAGCAAATACCTGTTGGTGGCTCTGCTCACTAACCCTGTCATTTACTGGGACAAGTGAGCAACTTGTATTTTTGGCTAAATCAAGTTCTTTGCTTTGTAGTTTTGCTCATCCCCCACGAGGAGCCTCTGCTGTGGTGCTGGAGCACCTAAAGCAGGGCACAGAAATCCCATTTCCTGGTACTCTGCAGGGACACATCTCATGAGGGATCTCTACCTGGGAATGCTGGAAAAGCAGCATTTTGTCAGTTCTTGACTCATGCTTCCAGACATAGGAAAATATGTGTTTTTTCCTAATAACCCCCCTGTTTTTCAAACATGACTTACATTTTCTCAGGTTTTATAAGCTGATTTGGTTTTGAATCAGTTTTTATGGGGTGTTTATTGCAAAGCCTTAAACTGCCCAAAAGTGTTATTGGATCCCTGAACTGATGTCTGGGAGAACACATTCACATGTCTATATTGAATGCAGCTGTAAAGCTCTGTAACACCACAGAGTTACTATCTGAGGATTCTTCTGGCCCAGATAATCTCCTAGAGTCAGAAATCCAAATTATTAAGGGAATTGATAATAACTGTAGTTTATGAAGTGCTGGTAAACACAAACCATGAAGGAGTTTGCAGATAAACTGAGACATAATTGTATCATATTCTTCAATACTCAAATTCTGCTACAAATCCAGCCCCACTTTTTAGAAATAAAAGGGAATATTTGGAAAATATATGTCTAATATGACTGACGGAAAGCCATTACTCTGCCTTTTGAGCCACCGGATTTTCTTATAACCAAAACAATTTCAGAAGAACAAAAGTCCCATCTCCTGGGATATGAGCAGTATGCAGGCAAATGAAGGCTGGAAAACACCCAGAGTCTTTTGAAATATATAACTTTGATTCCAGCACTTAAAATCTTAAATCCCTGTTTCATTATTTATATTAAAGTTGAATACCTCTTGGGAACAAAATGTTTATTGTCTGAAAGACCCATACATGGGGGTTTTTTTCCTGTTTTAAATCTATGATAGATGGCCTTAGGATAAAATAGATAAACCAGCACATCTTAAGCCACTAACCATACCAAAGACAGTACAGTCAACATCTAAATCACACTGTACCTAAAAAAAAGTGGAACCAGATTTGTCTGGATCTATTGTATGATTTTGGTAGAGTTGCTCATTCATGTATTTTACCTTAAATTAACATATAGACTAGTCATTGTATGAAATACTTGAGGATTGAAGTCAGTGAAGTTTCTTAGGTGGTGAATATCTTTTTTTGTCAAACTCTGCACCTCTAAAATAAAGACAAGGTAAAGGAATACATAAAGAGGGGAAAACCCCACCCAACAGAAAACCCCAAGCCAAAACCCAATCCCCAAATGTTTTTGCCCCTTTCCTCCATCAGAGTATGGATCATCGAAGTAACACTTTCACTGACCAAAGTGAAGTCCCCAGCACATTGTGATGTGTCAGTCAGGACTCCTGTGTGACAGAGGCACTGCCAGGTGTGCTGGGACATTGCACAGGAACCCTTTTGTCCTCAGCTCTGCTGTTCTCTTGTTCCCACCAGCTCAGGTAATTGTTGGAGGGAGGGCATCAGTTGCTTCAGGTCTGCAAACAGAACACATGGGATGATGTTAAATAACCATGCAGAACTTTCTGACCAAGCAGAAAAGCCATGCTGTCTGTTTGGTGCCTACAACGCTTTTCTAGCTCCAAGAGTGACTCAAGGTGCCTGGGATGTCACTTTTATTTTAATGGCAGGAAGTTTGCTAAAAGAAGCATCAGGTTTGCATGTTTCAAAATCTAAGTGCTGTGGGGCAGTGTTTTCAGCTCCCATCTCCAGTGAGGACCTGACTGTGAGTGAGAAGAACCTCTTTAGAAGAGCATCTTTGGCTCATCTGACAGAACAAGAGAAGCCACCACTTGCTGATTTTCAGCTCACCGCTCGATGAGAGCTGACAGTGGATGTGGCACAGCCACTGAGAGGCTTTGCTGCCTGTCTGTCTGACAAAAATTGCTACCACGGTGGCTGTCAGGTTTGTTTTGTAGTGCTGTAATTACAGATACTGAGATCCTGGGGAATTATAGGGAGAATGCGATGCATTTCACACTTGGAGCTAAACTCGGAATAATGCTGCACTTATGAAAGGTAGGAGCAGTTGAAGGTGTAGTAGAGGTCTGTACCACGATTGCAACAGGGTTTGGGGGAAGACAAAGTCCTCGAAATGACCATTTAATTAAAAAGCAGTCATTTCTCCTCCTTCCATGCATCATTTGTGATGCATTTTCCAGGTATCACTGTGGTTTCTTTCCTGTTGTCCTGTCTCTGGCTTTCAGCTGCTGTGATTTCCTTTCTCCACCAGCTTGAATTGCAGATGGACAGTTCATGATGAGCTTTTTGCTAATGCCACGCTCATTCCATCTTCAAACATTAGTCAACTTAGTCCTGGAGTGCCAGAGCTAAGTGGAGCAGGGTTTTGAGGTCTCCTCCACTGCACAGGATGGAAACATGGCCAGCAGGAGACTTTTCCTCCTGGAGATGTCCTAACACAGCTGACTTTTATTCATCCCTGCTTCACCCAAAGCTCTTCCACCTTTTATATTAACAAAAGGGCTATGTTTGATTCAAAATCTCTATCTATGTTTATTTCAATATACTCAATATGTTCTGTTTATCTTAAGAAAAGCAGCAGCATTTGAGGACATTTTGGAAGCAGAAAGAAATTCAATGATGAGGCAGTGAACATGTTACTGGATTTTGTTGTAAATGGAAAAACACAAACAGAGCTGACCAAGCTACAGCTTTAATTTTGGCTTTGTTCAGTGTCATGCCAAATACTGATGCTCACTGAAATTTAACAAAATTACAAAGATCTTACCGTGACCATTCTCAGTATTTATATAAATACCTGTTGATAAATGACATATTTTTCAGCTGAATACTCATGAATTTGTTCATCAGGATAAGAATCTCTCATTCCAGCCTTTGCAAATCTCATCTTAGGTACCTTTCATGAGCAGAATAATTTGGGTTGGAAGGACCCTTTAAGACCATCCAGTTCCAGCCTCCAAGGGGACATGGACACCTTCCTTGTCCACTGGCTGAAAAGGTGTGAATCAAATAAAGGAAATAATGGAAAATCTTAACTATCTGACTGCAAGGGTGCACATACTGAGTAGTGGAAAATCCTACAAGTGGAAAAGCTCTTTTTAGGTGTTGGAATTATTGTACGTTGCTCGAAACACGCCTAGAACAGTTTAAACAGTTATTAAAGAGTGTTGCCAGATTTTATCACTGCAGTCATGCATATAGATCAGTGATCCCTGAGCAGCACTGTGAAATGTGTGAATGAGGTGCACTTGCTAAAAATAATCCTACTGAGTGCTGTTCCTAATTGCTACAGGATCCTGGGGAAAAGATACCACTTCAGCAGCACAAAATTGACTTAAAATGTTTAACTGCAGCGTTCCATGTGGGTTTTTAATAGATGATAAAGTATTTGCTAGACCTTGGCCATCAGCATTTAAAAACTAAAGTAAACAATTGCCATCAGATTCAACTTGGAACTGCTGTAGTTCTGTTCTAGTCTCACTTGGAAGAAGTGGTGATGGGTTCTGGTTGTGTGGGAACACCTGCTAGGGCTGCAGCTCTGGGCTGGGAGAGGCTGGAACTGCTCTGCCTTGCCTTGTAAACCACTTCAGCAGCCCCAAATATAAAGACAAGAATATGTGAATTTATTTTTAAAGTAAATAAAAAGTTCTCAGGATGTCTGGCAGCAGCATAGAATCCCAGAGCTGAATGGCAGACAGAAAAATGAAGCTTTGGTTTCCCTCCCCTTTTAGAAGGTTTTTGTAATACTCAAAGAAGTTTCCCCCATGCCCTTTTACCCCAAAGAAAATGTTCTTCTTTTCTTAGGAAATGGGTTTGTTGGTGAAGAGCCCACCATTGCCCACCACCTCTGTGACTCTGCCAGACTTTTGGATATTGGATAAATGGGAACTGATCTATTTTATTATAACTCCGTCTTCATTTTGGGAAGGTGGAACCTTTCCCTCTCAAAATCAGTCTTAAAAATCAATAAGATTCTTAATTTCTAGCAAATTCTTTAATTATCCATTTCTTTATGTTTATTCATATTTTTAGGCAGTTGCAGAAAATGGCTGATTTGCAGGCACACTGAATTTCTGCTCCAGCAAGGGTTTAAGTTATTTAGGGAAATGAATGAAACACAAAGGGTTTTATTTAGCTATAAACTTTGTATATCTTTAATTTTTTTCATGAGTGACTGGCTTTCTTACACCAAACTCCTTCACAGGGAATTTTACAGCAGTATGCAGTACCTTTGACAACTATAATTTTCTGGGAAACTCTAGGAAAGCCAGATGAAAGAATAAATAAATATTGATCTGGCTGAGGTTTAAGTAATCCCTGATTAAAGTGAAAATGCAGTTTAAAAGTAGCATTGATTACTCCTGGACTCTGGTTTTGTTATCCTTCCCAGGCTGAAAATGTTGAGTTTTTATAGAGTCAGAGAAATATATTGAGAATACCAATGAGACATTTATTATAATTTATCACCCCAGTGTTTGAGCACTTTTATGTTATCCTTTGAATTTATACTCAAAATCAATCTCACAGAAGTGGGGCAACTTTACTGCTGAGGCAAAGGGAGACAGGAAGTTTAAGGACACACCTGTACAGTTTTTACAACTTAGGCCTCCAAAAGTAGGAGCTGGAACTGGGATTTAGTCAGGACAGAGACAAGTGTTCCCATCCCTGACTGCATCGAGTCTTGCTGGAAGTTCTCTTCTTACTCTTTTAATTGACTTTGCACTATTTCCATCCCCTCTGGTAGAGAGAGATGTTCTGACTTGCTGTACCCCAAAGCCCTGGTATTTCCCCCTGCTGTGTCTTCTTGTTTGCTGTTTGGCTCCTGCAGTTACTTGCTGATTTTTGGGACTGGTGTCCAGTACAGGGATTGCATTATCAGCTCCTGGAGAATATGGACTTGCCTTTTGCTCAGCTCCAGCACTGTGTGTGCAATTCAGAGTGAGAGAGCTCTGGTTTTTAGCTGTTTTCATGTGTTCCCACAATGGGGAATCTCTGGAAGAAATGTGCTAAAGAGATGTTGGTAGCCCAGGTGGTGGAACAAGATGTGTGGCTTGGAACTCCTGCAAGCACTTCTGTCAGCTTAGGATGGGAGAGAGGTATTTTTATCACTTGTAGTGCTTACATGGCACATCAATCAAATGGGTTAGTATTTTTTTTTAATTTTTTTTTTTCCCGGATTTCAATTTGATTCATGATGTGTCACCTCCCTAACTCAGCTTTGGCTCCCAAAGAAGTCATGTAGTTCTTTTAATTTCTGTCTGAGCAGTTGCACAGCAGAACCCAGAGACTCCAGGAATTACTTCTTGGCTCTTTATACCTCAACGTCCATTCTGTTTGTACATCCCTCTGTGATGCTCTGAAGTGTTTTGGGGGGGTTAGGAGAAAACTTGCTGTTGAGTCTCTGTGTCCTGAAGCTCTTGGAGGGCTGGCACTGCTGTGTTCCTGCATAAAACAGCTGGTTTAGGAGCCTCTCCCTGAGTAGCATGAGGGGCTGTGTTTCACTGATTGCTTGACAAGCTTGACGAATGTGCTGCACACAGGATTCTGTCTCTGCTGACTTAAAATCACCCCCAGAAGGGGTTGAAATAGATTCTCTGTTGAAAAATTTCATCCTGGCATTAGATTTGTGACACCTGTGTTTTTGTCCTGATGTAAGAAGACAAGTGTTTGTCTTCATCTCCTAAAGGAAGGGAGGAAAACTTCCACATGCCGATTTATGCACGTATTTATTTAGTAAATCTTTTCCCTTCAAGATATTTGATTCTGAGAAAAATTGAGGTTATCAATTCTGTTGAATACTGATAGCCCTGAATGCTACTACAAAATAAATATAAGTGGCAACAAGTAAAATAGCTTTTGGGTGCATTAGTAGTTTGATTTTTCTGGAATTAGGCAATACTTAATGCTTCAGTTCTATTGGAAAGTGTGTTATATTTTATTTTTTGAAGGTGTCATTTCATTCTTTGAAGGTGTCTTCATTTCTGTAAGGTCACTTTTAAGTTTTCTGTTATGGAATAACACAGAGAAGATTAGCTTAATTTTATTAATTGTGCAATAAACCCATTTGGATTTAAATGAAACCAGCCACTTTCCAATGATTGAACTGCCTTCCTCTTTGATTTTACACTCATTATAATCATAATAATTTAAATTCCAAAAATACTAACCGTTTTTTTCTTTGTTTTTATCAGGTCTTGAATGCTGTGACACAAAGATCTCATCGCCTGGTGCACTATGTTCATGGTGAGCCTGATTTCCTCCTGTTGTCCATGTTGTCATTCCAGGGATTATTATATCAAGGGGGCATCATGTTATTTTAGCAACCAATCATTTGAAATCCTCAGAAACACATGGCCATGAATTTAATCTTTGTTTTTTTCTGAATTAGTGACAATCTCCAGTTTTCTACAACATCCAGTGCAAAATGAGTTTTAAGAAACTGAAAAGCATCTGACAGCAGCCTTAAAGTTTCAGTGGTCATGGTCAAAATTTCAGCCAGGGCAGGATGGGCCAATTTTGTAGTTTGAAGTAATCAGTGGCATCAGAACTCCTGCCAGGACCCACCTGAGGAGATCTACAAACAGCAACACAAAAGGCCCAGCCTGGATCCAGAGAATCCCGTTTTGTCCTGGTTCCAAATCCCCAGGCTCTTTAGCTATGCTAAGGAATTCTCTGTGGCTGCCAACTTTTTGGCACTTCTTAAAATAACTCAGTTAAATATATTTCATAAACTCATTTTGGTATAGGCAAAAGAAGCCCCTGTACTGCTCCTCAGCAGCACACGTTCCTTCTCTTTCCCTTCTCCTCCAAATATTAGATTACGCCTTTTATTATGATATGAAAATAAACCAGCTTTTGGGATTAGGCCTCACATTTATCAAATGGTTTCCTACTGTGTTCTGCTTTTTTTTTTTTTTTTTTTAGGGGTTGAGTGGCAAACACCTTCTGTATTTCTGGGTTTACTGATACATAATTTTAAAATTGATTATTTTCCCTCATGCTTTAAACTGGAAGTAGGTAATCCTCATACAGTTCCACTGTTTTTTGGGTTTTTTTTTTCTGTTTTTCCTCATTTTAGTTTTTGCTTTTCTCCCAAGTTCTCCCTTACCTGCCTCAGGATGTTTGAGCTGCTTGATGACCTCCACCTCTGAGAGCAGAAGTTAATAAGCAGCTCTCCCTCGCTGATGGGATTAGGGATGTCAGAGGAGTGGCCAAGGCTTTAAAGGGACACAGATTTTTAATCTTCTCTAGTTCACCTCAGTTGAGTCAGCCACTGGAAATCTGCCTTATTAAGCTGTTAGGGTAATCAACAGACATGTTCAGGTGAGCTTTCTGGCATTTCTGAGAGTCAGAAATGTGCTGCAGCTTCCTGGAGGGAAGGGTTCCATCCTAGGATCTCCACTGGTGTTTCAGTAATCATCCTCACTTCCCAGGGGAACCCTTTGCCCTGCAGGGTCTCCAGCAGCCCCTGGTGAAGGGTTCTGGGATGAACTTTGAGATGGTGACAAGGACAAGCCTTTGCTCAGTTGCACATCACATTTAATTACTCAGAGCTCTGCAATGGGAAATGATGCAAGAACAAAAGCTTAACATCTGTCAGGTCTTTTAATGCAAATAATCCTTTATTTTTTTTTCCTTTGGTGTTGTTTTCTATAATTTTCTGACATTCTAGCAGCTTTTCCATGTCATGCATGACTTTTTTCCCAGTGTGCTGTACAACATAGTGATATTTGGAGAAGTTCTGCAGGTGCTCGCTGGATCTTTGGAAAGGCTGTAAGGATCTAGCACTGACTCTGAATTTAATTAATCTGGGAGCCCCAGAGAGGCAGTTAATGGCACCATTAATAACTTCACTTCCTCATATTCTCAGGTTTAAAATATTTTGAGGTAGGATGGGTGTGTCTTTCATTTTGAGGTCCATCTAGCAGGGATCCCCTGCAAGCTCTGCAGGTTTCTCTGAAGCACGACTTCCTAATTTTTCTTGTTAGAGTTACTGCAGAAGGCCCCAAGCTTGTCATTGCTCAGCTAAAATGTTTTTTACAACAAATACAATAAAATGTTGTCATCTCAAGGGCTTACAGTTAAATTTTACTAATGCAAATTGCTTTTGAGTCAGGCAAGTCTGACAGTGTTATTGTTTGTCTTTTAAAAATACATTTTATCAAGGCTAGCACAAACCCCCGATGAATTAAAGCATAACTTTTTCTGATTTTGATGGAAAAAAAACATTTTATGATGTTCAGTCTTTCTGTAATGATGTTGAGAGGGATAAAATTATGATTGAAACAGAGTATTAAAAATTCTGCCCACAAAATAATTTGTGAAAAGGAATTGCAAATCCAGTCACAAGAGATCTTTATAGCCAGATAAAACTGCTTGGGGCTTCCTTTTGTTTCTAATTTATATTCACAATAATTAATGAGGATGAAGTAGCAATCAGAGAGATCAATTAAAACTATCAGTACAAGTTGTTTTAAATCAGTTACTAGTCCATACTTTTGCAAATACTGCAGCAAAAGTTTTGTGATTGATTCTATTGGCAGAGTTATGTCCTGTGTGAACTGGTGCAAGTAGAAATGGCTTTTCAGGGAATCAAGGGAAAGCCACACATATACATCACAAACACACAGTTAATCTTTTATTATCTAACATATATTCACTCGAGGTGATGCTGAACTTTTAAAAATAGTTTCACCAGGTTGCAGCTTCCAGTCATTTAAACAGCACTTGGTTTGTGTGGTCACTGGTTTCTTGGGAGGTCCCAGGGCACCCTGAATTGGAGCTGGCATTATTATTCCCCTCCTGGCACGTGGCTGATCTGATTAATGTGATGTGGGGACTGTGATGACTTTGACTCATTTGCCATCTTTTGTCTGCCGTAAATTTTTATTAGAATTTTCTTGTAGAATGCAGTTCATGTTGCTGAATACAGAGGAATAAAGCATTATTGACACAGGGAGGGGCTCCTCTACTGCATATTCCCCTCACTGGATCCCTTCTTTGTGTGAGAAACAACCTCTCACTCTAAAATTTCACAGATTTACTAAACCTTAACAAATACAACAAAGGACTGAATAAGGAGAAAGAGCAGCACTGGGTGCCTGGAACTAAAACTCTACGTGCTCTCGCCTAAATGGCTGCCCTGCCTTTTGTAGCCCTGGGGTTGCATCAGGTAACCCTGGCTCTCCCAAAATCTGTCCCCCTTAACTCTTCTTTGCCATCCCTTGGTGGAAAGCACTTTCCTGCACCTGGGTTGGAGGCCAGGTGTTGCCATGCCACCAGCCTGCCCTCTTCCCAAATGCCCCGACTGATGCCTTAAGTTTGAGCTTTTATATTTTTCAGATTCTGGGCTGTTTCAGTGAGTAGTTATAGGTTTATAATAAGTAGTTAATAATAAGTAGTTATAGTAGTTATAGGTGCTGCTAAGCTCTCTTCACAGAGTAGACAGACAAAACAATTCCTTCTCTAGTTTGATACCAAGGACAACTTTCAGGCCCAAGAACAAAACCAAGGGTAAAGTGAGAAGAAAAAACAAAGAGGATGGAGCTTCATAACCTGGAGCTGTAATTGGAGAATTAACTCCAATGTGCTGATGCACCAGAACTTATAAAAGTTCTGTGAGACCTTGTGATCAGGTGTCCATTCTGTGTCCATTTTGGTTTCACCTTGGGTGTGGCCCAGCCAGGCTCTTGTGCTCTTTATTTATTTAATAAATCCTTGCTTTCTCCTTTTGCTTTGGCTAGGCTCTGCTCCAGGCCAGCTCCAGAAGGCAGCACACTACTGAGGCTGTCCAGTGGCAAGACTACAAGGGGGAGGGGAAAGAGGACTATGGGGAGAACAAATCACAATAACATAACTATACATCAATAAAACTTCTCTAAACATACAAATAATGTTCATCACAAATGACATAACTATGCATCAATGAAACTTCTCTTAGCACACACACAAAATTCATCCCTCAATTGCCAGAGCCAACCATGGCGTTACCCACCTCTAACACTTGGAGCCCAGGAAGGCTTCTTGTGGCAGGATGGGGCTCAGAATTGACTGCCAGGAAATGCTGTGTATGAATAAGGGTTGTGGAACTTCTGCAGAGATGGGGTTTTGGATTGCAGGTGTTCATCATCAGATTAATTTACAAAGTAGATCAAGCCAATGAAGGAGGCATAGAAAACTGATGGAGGGCTTATCAAATTAGCTAAGTAGAGCAATTAATCAGACAGGCCATAACTGTTCGGTTTCTATTTTTTAATTATCAGCTGGAGCAGTTTGCTTTTGGCTTGCATTAAAGAAGGCACTGAGTGCAAGGCTCTGCTCGTAGAGACACTTCCCTTGTTGTCACCTCTGTGCCTTGGGGAGTGTCAGTAACGTGGCACCACTCAGGGATCCATTGGCATTCCCAAGGCACAGAGCAGGCTCCTGTAAGCAAAATAATTTAAAAAAAGTGTTGAGCATTCTCTGTGAAAATACCAACAAAACAGTACCAACAGTGGGCATGAGATTTGTCTTAGTTTGGAAGACAGGGATGTCTGCTAGGGAAACAAAAAAATTTGGAAGCCTCCCTTGGACTTGTTATAATTCTAAAATTAAAGGGGTCTCAGGCAAAGATGTGAGGGTAGGAATAACAGTTCTTTACTAGTGTGTCTAACAAGGTAAGTTAACAACAATAACTGTAGGGTTGACAACAAACAGAACTAGAGAGAAAAAAACAAACAACAACCAGTTACAGTTTTCCTCTGACACCTTCCCCCCTCAGTACCGTCACAAGCTACCAGAGCGAGCAGCAGTCCCGGGGGATGAGATGTATCTGAGGTTCAGCAGCAGTAGCTGGAGCTGTAGAAATGTCCCGGCTGGGCAGGGGGTGCAGAACACAGCGTGGGGAAACCTCGAACAGAACTGAAGAGACAGCGGGTGCAGGGTAATGGGGCAGCAGCTCCCGGAGGGGCAGGGAAAGAACAGGTTCTGAAATCCTGGGGGACACACGAAGAGACGGTGATGGGTCACTGTGAGCTGAGCTCCAGGTGAGGGATGGTGAGAGCTCTCTGCTGTCCAGAGCCGAGCAGTCCTGGCAGCTCCCTCTGAGAGCAAAAACTGCCCAGAGCGAAGTGAAGTCTGGCTGCCACCCTGTCGGTCACTTAGCTGCTTTCTTGTTTTTTCCCAAGAACCCATGAGTACGCACAAGCACCCAGCTATCAGCTTCCTAGCAAATTCTGGGAAAAAATTTTATAGGAAAGCAACCCATCACCCAACAAGATTTTATCTAAACAGTAACTTGTCAGTGATAGGAATCAATAGGCAGCTCCTCAGGAGCTTCTGGTTGCAGTATGGAAACAATTATCTTAGAGATATTTTAAAGCACCTTACAATGATGATTTTAACAAGATGGGTTTTATTTCTAATTGAGTTCATCCAGTTTGGGGAGTGTTACACAAGTTGACACAATTTTTTTCTTTTTTTTTTTTTGACTCCATTTGTAAATGATCTGATATTTTCAGATGGACTTTTCCTGTCTTTCACTGCAGGAATAAAAAAGGGTTCCATAAGATTATTCCAAGAATACTTTTCCTCATTTCATTTGACAGTAAACCTCTCTGGAATCTGTCCGTTTTGGCCCTGAGAAATTGGCCTGAGGCCCCATAATGTTGACATGGAATAGGGGGCAGAAATCTCTCTCTCCAGACCCTCCCACTTCCCTTTTGCTTCTGTTCAAGAAGTGAAATAATTTCTTTTCCCACATCCACAATGAATCCTAAAGCATGTCAGAAAATGGGGAAGAATGGAAATTAGCATTTCTTCCTCCAAAGCTGAAGAAAGATGATCTGATGAGAACAAGACCTTCCTTCAGATCTCTCTAAATACTGAACTGCCTCTTGTGTAGGGGTTAAATATAGGTTTAAGATCATTCCTTGTGCCTTCCTTTAAAAAATACCCAACAAAAGTTCTGGCACATTAGCTATGGACATTTATATTTAGGAATCTTATCACAACTTAAAATGCTGCTGTAAAAGTGATTTCTCCTCTCTGTAAGTCCTCAGCCATTTTATCTTAAATATCCAGAAATGTAAATCTTAACCAGGGTTATCAACTTAGGTCAAGCTTTGAAATCCCTTTTAAACATTTTGAGTGATATTTTTCATGCCCTTAACACTAAATTCTTCAAACCCCAAAATGCCCTGTGCTTAAGAATTCTTTTGAAAACTGCAGACTCCTTGAACAGCTGAAGATTAAGAGGAGGTTTTTGGGTGACTATTTCAGGATTTTTTTATAGATTGATCATCACATTTGCCTGAGGAAGAAAAAGGATAGATCTAAAAGCTGATGCCTGAGATGTGTAAGCTGCATTTTCTTTTACATCTCTGGAAAAGTAGTCTCTGATTTTACTGATGAATTTCTGTCTCTTGCCTTGATTTTTGTATCACTGAAAATAAGATACAGCTTCTGTTTTAACCAATATGGGAAAATGCTAAAAAGCCTGGAAATAGGAGTAATTAACACCCACCTCCAATGTTTCCTTTTTCTGCTTGTTTAAATGCAGGATTTTTAAGTCTAAAAGCATGTGAAAACAGTTCAGACAACATATATGTGCTTGAATCCAATCAGTTATTCCTTGGGAAGGCTGGAGGGCTGTGCTAAATGTGACCTAAATTACTCTGGTAGTGATAGAAACCCAGGAACAATTTCATCTGTTTATTTGGAGCCTCTGAGCCAGTCCAAGAAACCTGGATGTGACAGATAAATGGATCAATAGAGAGGAAGGAATGATGGATGAGTTCTAAAGCTAAACATTGCTCCTGAAGAGCTTGTGCTTTTTCAAAACGCCGAAGTGCAAACTTGAGGAGGATATTTTGCTTTGTGGAGGCTTGAATTGGTTCTTTTATCGCTCTGTCAAACATTATCTGACTGTTTCTCTCCTAAAATACAATCTTTGTGGGAAAATGTTTCATGTGGTGTTAGTATCAAGGTTTAACCCACTAATAAGACATGTTCTTGGTTAATAAATACTGGTGAGTTGTAAGCTCTGTTTCTGCATTCGCAGTCTGAGGGGGTTCAGTTCACCACACCACTCTGTGAAAAAGAAGCAGCATTTCTGTGTGAGGATGAAGCAGCTCCCATAGCCCTGAGGCTGCACACATCAGGAGCTCTGACAGCACAGTTAAACACCTGGTGGGAAATGTCACTGAGAAATGAAGGCACAAGCTCAGAAATATCTGCTGTGTGTTTGTGATGGTTCCACTCCTGGTGACATCAGCACTTCAGCTGTGACCCGAGGGAGTCCCAAACCTGGAGCCGTGCTGGGTGAGGGGCAGATCAGAGCAGGAGCAGCTTCCAGCAGGTTTTTGGGAGTGGGGTGAGCAGAGCTCTCTGATGGAGCTGTGCTGTGTTGGTGCAGGTCTGGCCACAGGGGCTGGTGCATCTGGCAGGTGAGAGGGGCTCTGTCAGCTCAGAAACCTCTAGTGTGGGGGAATCAGAGGGGTCTCCTGCCTTTGAACCAACACAAGGCTTGTTTGGACAACAGGCAGCTCTCAGCATGGCTAAGTGCTCTGGAACTATTGGATTTCTCCATTTCTTCCCCCTGGGCATCTGAGGCAGCTTACTGAGTGCTATTCCAAAGGGTACTGTGGCTTTCTCTTTGATGCAGAAGGAGCCTGGTCATGAATTTGAAACTACTTCTGCCCTTTGAACTTTTTTCCCAATGATGTAATAAAATGGTTAAAATATCAGCTTGAAGAATAGACTTGAGAGCCGTAGGAATACAGCGAGAAATCGCATTGTGCAATAATAATTGCATTTATGATGTTCTTTTCATTTCATTGACTCTCTATGTTCCACTGGTGGCAGTGTTCTTCTATCATTCCAAGTAGTAAAGCTGGAATAGGAGTGATACATTAATGGCAGTCAGGAGTCATAATCCTTCTGTCTCATTTCCCATAGCACATAAGCCATTATTTGCAATTTTGTTTAATGCTTATGAGTTTGGTATAACTGTTTATTATCCCATGGTCTTGTACTTCCAAACTTGTTTTCACCATGGTTTGTGTGTCACACAAAGGATGTATTTTGCTCAGGATGCTTAATCAAGGTCATTGTTATTTTTGGTTTGGTAGCTGGTTTTTTTCTTCCTGATTATTTATCTTTGAGAACCTTGATGTTGTGCTGTAGTCAGTAAAAAAAAGGTAAAATAAAATCCCCTTTTTAAATGGTCTGACCATGGTATTAATACATCTGTTTTAATTTTTTTTAAGCTTACTGTTTTCTATCAAGTAAGAATGCTTTTACATTTGCCTAAACACTGCATCAATATTTGCAGCAAAATAATGATTTTCCTCAAATTTCCTATTTAATAAAATGCAGCTTCTTTGAACTCCACAGACCTCACCATCTGTTATTCAATTTTCACTCCATAAAATTTTGCTGACATCTGTTTAATCAAATATATTTTTATAGTCATGGAGAAATTTAGTTCAAACTTGGTATTATCCTGTTCCTATATTTCAAACAGAAAATATGAAAATTATGAACAGGAACTTATCTCCGTGGGTTCTCTGGGGGTTGTGCTCTCTGGATTCATTGTTTTCCCATCAAATATTGTCGTGCTGAGGTTTGTGGGTGCTGTCACCATCACTGGAAGGGATGCTGTGCTTGCTGTTAGTGAGCCCTTCCTTTCGGTCTGGTTTTCCAAAAGAAATGAAGCATCTGCAATTCCTGGTTGTCAATCTGTTGATTTGGTATTCTGTCAGGTTTGATTAGGAAATTTCCATCAGGATTGTGCTTTGACAGACCCTTCCCATCTCCCATATGGCATTCAAAATGAACATCTGTTTAAAACAATAATTCATAACATTTGCTAACCAAATAGCAGTCTTTGTTCCTGTTGGTTATCACCAGTTTTTGTCAGTTCTCTAGATCTGTTAAGGTACAATATGATGTACCACATATCCTGGATTTTAGAGAAGCTGCTCTTGTGGCTTTTCTCTTGTTTATTTTCTCAGTTGCTATTGGGCTGGTGTTTAGACAACTTCCAGAATGATTGAGCTGTTTACTGCAGTTTCATATTGTTTTGCTTGGAAACGGAATTGATATTTTACAACTGAGTAATAAATTTAGAATATTGGTTTTTAATTGAATCTGCAGCAGAATATGCTGATTAACTTGAATTTAATGACAAAGAGCAATGCTTTTTTAATTTTTCATGGAAACCCCATTATCTGCACATGTAGTATTTATTAAATTGAAATTATCTCATATTTTACAGTAGTATTTTCTTCCCTTTCACAAAGAAGAAAGTCAAGTTGTTGTTGTTGCTTTTACTGATTAGGTGGACAAAATCAATTGAGATGAAACATGAGTATGATTTTGTAATAATTAGAGCCCTTCCTTAATTCTTTATCGTCCAAGACACTATTTATCTACCTTGAAGTTTTCTTTATTCAGGGTCATTTATTAAGGTATGCTTGAAAGAAAAACATCTGGAAGCATTCGCTGGTTTGTTTAAAACCTTCAGTTTATTTGGAAGGAAAACTTATCAGCCGGTCTTTCCAAATCCTTGAGAGTCAAGAGAAAGCAAAGCTGAGATGCCAATGTTTATTTCTTTGGGGTTTTCTGATGGCAGATTACAAGGGGGGAGTTTGTTTTCTGGCCATATTGCAGATTGTTTATGGTAATGAACATGCTGTATAAGTTTAAACTCAAATTATAAGCAGAAGAGGTTTTGGCTGGATATTAAAATTTAAACACGCTCTTTGTTTTGTGGCCGATAAAATTAGATTGCCCTTGTATTTGCTTACGATGAGATCAGCATGCTGAGGGAAACCAGCCTCTCTCTTAGCATGATCTATGCATGCTGCTCGTTCAGAAAGAATAAATGGAGGGAACTGGGTTGATTTTGGGTGCTTGTGTTGCTGGGAGGGTTTGAGAAGACTGGAAATATAAACCCTGCAGTGCAGCAGCGCTTTTCAGCCTTGGACGAGTATCTGAGTGTGGGATCACCTGGCAGCCCCCACCCAGGCTCTGCTGTATGTCTGGTTTTCTCCTGGTTTTGTGGGTTTTTTCCCCCCTCAAACTCTACCTTTTGCTGATATTTAGAACCAAACAAATTAAACTGAACCACGACAGGAAAATCTGCTGGGCATCAGGTATAAACTTCCAAGTGACAAAGAACCAGAGAAATAGCATTTCCTGGGGTCTCACTCCTGTCCCCTGGACAGGCACTTGGGAGGGTCCTGAAATGTTTCTCCAGTGACAGAATTTGTGGGTGCAGGAGCGATTCCTGAGGTGCAGCTGATCACTCCCATCCTCAGCAGATTCCTGCTGCTGCTTCTGGAGTCACCGAGGGAGAGCTGGGATGTGCTGCATTGCAGGGTCTGGAATTCGGTTCTGCTCCAGTTCTGCTCTGTTCTAACTCCAGTTCACTCCAATTCTTCCCTTGTTCTGTTTTACTCTGCTTCTTGCTCTACCCTAATTCCAGTTCTTCTATTTTGTTTAAGATCACATCCTGGAGTTAGATGTACCATGTTGACAACCTTATACCTGGGGCAGGAGAAAATGTAGCAGGAATCACAAGGAAAAGCAGCTGATTTGGGGATGGGTTTTTTGGATTGTTGGGGTTTTTTATGGTTGGATTTTTTGGTTGTTTGGGTTTTTTTTTTGTTGTTGTTTGTTTTTTTTTTTTTGTTTGTTTGTTTGTTTGTTTTTTAGTTTGACAATAGAAGCAGCTGTCTTGCAGAAACTTTCAGGGAATCAAGTAGTGCAGCAATCCATAGGTAGGAGATGTCCAAGCAGGACAAGAACCCCCTGGCACCATCCCTTGTCTGGGTGACATGCAGTGGGATCAGGTATTTATTTAGTGTTCCATGGGGAAGCTCTTCAAGATTATTTTAAGACTTGGCTCCTGGTACAGAGAACTTTTTAATGTGGTTTGAGGTGATGATACATGGAATGTCACCAATTCTTGCATTTCCAAAATGCCAGCTGAGCAGCGTAAGCAGATAAGGGAAAAATAAGATATTTCAATAATAAACACTTGGATTTATTTTAGGATAGTTTGAGTGAGATGGCAAAAAAGCAAAAGGAACACCATGATCCAGCAATCCTGACTGTAAAAACTTTGGGCTTAGAAAGATAAATTCCCATTTCCTTAAGAATACAGGCTATCACAATGAGAGGATAAGATATATTGTGAATTAAAACCTAATTAGAAATTAGAAATAAAGTGGGGGAATTAAATGGCCTATTACTAATGCTGCAAAAGTGCTTTTAGGATGCCCTGGGGATCAAGGCTTTAATGATGATTTGTTAGTGAATTGCTGAATTTAAGAAAAACTTCAAGTTGTGCTGGGAACCACTTCCTGCCACTGCAGAATTTTCCCTGGAACAGTGCATTTTCAAGGTTTTTGTTTTCAAATATTCAAAACAGACATTTTAATAACTGTTTTTGTAATTTAACTCATTCCTGCTTTTGAGCTTGGCCAATTTTTAGGCATGCCCTCTGCATTTCCTATTTGTGTTGCCCATTTGTTTATGAAAGCCTATTTTCCCTGATTTTTTCTTTGTTAAGAGCCTGTTTTTAGACTTGGTGAACTTGGGGTTAAAAATGTGTAACCATCTGCTTCCCATGGCATCCATGTAGTGAAGGGGATGCAGTCCTTGCCACACAGTGATAGAAGAAGTAAATTACTGTGAGAAATGGTTTCCTGGGTTCTTCTGTCACTACAGTCTCACTGTGTTCAGCTTGTTGCTTTGCTGTGACACCAGTGATCTCATTCTGGGCTTTGGGGGTAATTTTGCTCCAACTTCATTCAGCAGAGGGAAATGCACTGGTGAAGAGATTCCACCTTGCTGCAATCGTGAAATGCTGAGCCTGCACTGCTTAGATGTTTCTGTGACACAGCTGAGCCCAAAGGTGGCAGTCTGTGACTTCCTTAGGAGGCTCTTGGAACTGGGTTTTTCTGGAGGAAAACAAAGGCAATACAGTGCCAAAATTGTTAGCTAACAGAAATATGTTTTCTTCTCCCTCAAATTTAAAACCAAAACCAGGATCTGGATTTTCATGTTCCATGGTTTGCCAGGTTCTGGAAGTGTCCTCAAATGGTGCCTCCAACATAAAAGCTGTTGGAGCGAGTCCAGGGGAAGCCACGGTGTTGATAAGAGGGCCTGAGCACCTCCGTTAAGGACACGGGCTGGGAGAGCTGGGGCTGTTCAGCCTGGAGAGAGAAGGTTGTGTGGACATCTCCCAGCACCTCCCAGTGTCTGAAGGGGCTACAGGGAACCGCAGAGGGGCTCTTTGTCAGGATCTGGAGTGGCAGAACAGGGAGTAATGGGTATAAATTGAAAGAATGGAAATTTAGGTTGGCTATTAGGATGAAATTCTTCCCTGTGAGGCACAGGGTGCCCAGAGAAGCTCTGACTGCCCCTGGATCCCTGTCCAAGGCCAGGTTGGATGGGGCTTGGAGCACCGTGGGACAGTGGAAGGTGTCTCTGCCCATGGCAGGGGGTGGGACTGGATGGCTTTAAGACCCCTTCCAACCCAAACCATTCCATGATTCCCAATAGCAAGAGGAGCTCTGAGAATGGTTGTTTCCTCCTGATTCTCTGTTTGTAGTTAAAGGTCCATGCTCAGGTGTTAGTGGGGTGAGCTCCGTAGGGTGGTGGAACCCTGTGGTAATCCAGTCTTCCCACGGAATAAATCAGGCATGGCACTCTTGTGATGCACTGACTTTGGACTATTTAAGAATTTGGAGAAGAAAACGGCTTTTCTGCAGGAGGAAAATAGCATTCAGTACTGGGTTTACTCAAGTGAGCAAATTTCACCTCAAAATGGCACATTGACCATGTTGCATTTGCTTTGTTGGGCTGTTTGAAGAACCAGATGAAAAACTAGGTAGCAAAAACATGGAGAGAGAATAAGGAAGATAATAGAAGAGAAGAAATTAAAAAAACCCACCTTTGGACTTGATCTTTTTCTAAAATATAAAAGTTTGCAGAGTGGTCTCACTTTTTTTTGGTTTAATTTTCCACCCCAACTTCGGCCGCAACTTTTTGACAGATTTGACACAAATCACAGGATAGTTTAAGATACAATAATTATTCAGATTAGTTAACTTGTATGGCAAGATATTTCCAATTTTTATGTTTCATGGCTGATTTTAAAACTTTGTGTTAGAAGTGAAGTTTAAAATATATGCAAAAATATTAAGTGTCCTTTTTCTTTCTAAAGTTAATCCAAGGTAAAGTTAATGGAAGGTATTCACTTTACCCTTAGGTGTGGAAGAGAATGGGAACAGTTTTATTTTTTCCTATAAGTAGTAACTTCATGGGATTATAATGTCATATTTCTTGATAATACATAAGTGCTTTTACTCCTACATGTACTTTCACAAAATGTAAATTTAGTGAGTCACAGTCAAAGTACAAAGGCACTGGGAGTTTGAAAGATTATTTTGCTTTATGCAGCAGAAACCATTATTGGGTATCAAGCCTCCAAACTTTTAAATCATCAAAGTTACAAAAGTCTTGCAGTAATTATAGTAAATACTGTGAATAAGCTACTCAGTTGATACCTAAATTTAGTTTATGCAGAGAATTAATAGACATTTTTGTTTTACATTTGTAGAATAATTTTAATTAGAAGCAATTAAGTAAAATTACATTTCTCCAGAGTAAATTGCTGCTTTCCAAATTTCTTTAAATCTCCTTATATTCCATTAGTATGGGAAAGCTTACTGTAATTAAAGTTGGACTTGTTTATATCCTATAAGAAGAGCTAGAGAGGAGTTCAGGGAACCTTTCCATGTGGAAGGGTTTCATCAGATTGCAGACTGCTCTGACTCCTCTCATTTGGAGCACTTTTGCTCCAAAGCATTTGGTACTGCCTCTCTTGGAGCCAGGAGAGAGAATTAAGTGGACAACTGATGAAGCTCTTCTTCCAAATCTCTCTAATTACGCTGTTGGCGGTGGTGTTGTCTTGATGTTTTATGTGTCTGATATTTCAACTGGAGCAAATATCTGAACCAAAAAAAAGGCTCCTTGAAATGTCTGCACTGAAAATGTTCCTGCTGAAATTTTTACAGCATGGTTACAGCCCTGCTTAGGTTATGTCCCACATTGAATTCTTTCCTTTTCCATTACCATTTTAGCAGCTTGGTTTTGCTGTAAATACTTGTATGATCAGCCCAGGGACAAAGCAGTCCCTCTAAAGCCTCTCCCTGTGCCTTGTGACTCAGCTGCAGATCCTTAAGAGGATGTCAGGGTTTTGTTCCGGAACAGATTCATGCTTATGAACAATGAACATGAAATAGTAGGTGGGATACTTGGAATACACTTTCATGGCCTGAATGGCTAGAAAGAAATGAATTGGTTCTCCAAAAGCTGTGGAGAGGAGGAGGCAGCTCCTGCTGCCAGGAGTAATTACAGCTCAAACAGGTCCTTGCCAGTCCCACAGGGAAGGGAGCTGGCCCAAACGTGTTGGCCACCACTCTTAGGAGTGCAAGAAAATGTTGTTTTGGCACATCTTGAAATGCATTTCCCTCTCCCTGAGTTGGGATTGGCAAATGAGCTTGTATATAGCAGGCCCTAAGATGAACAACAGCGTTTAGTGCATGCTTCAATTTCTTTTTTGGATATGTTTTCAAGATTTTAGAGACAAAATTAGATTTTCACATGAAGAAGTTTGGTTTCTCTCATGGAATTATCACTGCCATCTTGTTTTCTCCATCCTGAGGCAACAGACAGAATCAAATATATGTCCTTTTCAAAATACTCTCTGCAGATGCCTGCATTGACCAGTTGCGGTGTTAAGATCCAAGTGCTGGGAGATCCAGCATAGAAAATAAATATTACAAGTGTGGTTGTAAATATCATTAAGTTGGTTTAAAATTATATTTTCCAAATAATTTTTTTTTGTTGTTTGATGTTTTTTCTTTTCTTCTTTGTGATTCTTGAATATCCAAATCCAAGAAAGAAAAGGAGAAACAAAAGTAAGAAGAAAAAAAAAGTTAAGAAGAAACAATTTGGCAGCTTTTTTTATTGTATAGAAAAAGGAGCTTTGAGCTATATTTTGAGTGAATTTAGATTTTTTTTTTCATGTCTCTTTTTGCACTCTTATAGTGGGTCATGGTACCTTTCTTGGAGCTGCTTCATGTGAAATTTTTAAAATTAGTGGCAGTAAATTGTCAGCGACAGCTTTGGAAGTGTGGTCCTGAGGCTACCTTGCTTTTCAGACAGGATAAGCTGGAAGAGGACTGTGTAAAATAATAGTAAACTAAACATATATCTGGGCTTTCTTTTGCTTCTATGTCTTCCTGAATTTTATATATTTATATATATGTATGTATGCATGTATTTGTACTTCTTTCCACTTGTTTTGCCATGTAATATGTTGCGACCAACACAAAGGAGTTTTGAATTATGAAAGCTGATGATGTCTTCTGGTGTGATCATCATCTCTCTATTAAAGAAGAGTTTTCTGACTAGCTGAAAACATGGCATTTAGTTCTTGCTATGTTTAGGCTGTGACAGGTCCAACAGCTATTTTATTGTAGTTTGGGGGTGTTAATTAAAATAAGTAAAATCCAGGTATGATAGCTGGTAGTAAATCTATTAAAGTATCTTTAAGGCAGTAGGCAGACTGCAGTAGGCAGCTAAAGTGCTATGGACAAGGCATGTATTTCTCCAGTGTAGAAATGGGTAAAAATTGGCTATTTTCGCATCATACCCTAAAGAACATCCATTTTTCCATGACAAGCTTAGACTTAAGAAGATCCAAGTGGGGATGATGTTGCTACAGGAATACCAGTGTGGACATTTTCTGTGGTTCCTCTTTAGTCTGTCCTGGCCAGGCGAAATTGGCACCCACCCTCCTGACAGAAAGGCAAATCTCCTAGTCCAGGAAAAGCAGCCAAATCTGTTGGATATTTTTATGGTTTGTGCTGCAATCCCCATAAGAGAATGTACAAATTCAGTAGTGGAAAAAGCCTTCTCATGGTATGTCAATGTTGAATATTCTCATTTATTTAAGGAAATAGAGGTGTTGGGAATTTGCATCTGGCCCTTGTGGTGCAGGATCACTACATTAAAGACAAAAAGGCTTCTCAACAGAACTCTAAACAGCCCTTCCCAATATCCTGTTTTTAGTCCCTCTTGGGAATGGCTTGTGCCAAGCTGCAGAAGAGCAGCAGTTCCATATTTCTGCCCTCTCTATCAAGTACATGAAAAAGGAGGTTTATTATTGGGACTGTAAATTTAAAAATCTTTCTAATGTGTTTGTGGATGTCCTTTGTGTCATGTATTTCATGTACCTGAGTGCACTTTGATATTTCAGTGAAATCTGTTATATTTCAGACTGTTAGAGAATTGAATGCTTATTTTAGTCACTTGACAGCAGTATTTTTTCACCTACTAGCAGATAAAAAGTCTATTGCTCAGGATTTATTATTTGAAAATTATTTTTCTTTTTTCTTAGTAATAGAACATTTTCCATAGAAACGTAGACTTTCTTTCATAGCTTAAAGATTAGAACCAAAAAATACTATTTCAAATTGATGACTTTATTCTTATTACCTTTCTTCTTGTCAGGTTAAATGTGTTATGTATGAAATACAAGTAAAATTGAAAATGCCTAGATATGTTTTATTCCATATTACTTTCTGTTGCATTTGGTGCATGTTACATAAGAGGACATTAAACAGACTGTCTATATTCATTTTCAAAGTGTGAAGAAAATGATGGTTAAACATCTCTGCAAATGAAAATTTTAGCAGCTTTTATGTACTGGAATTTAATGCCAACCTAATTACCTCTATTTTGATAAACTAAGCACTGTAACATAAGGTATGGCAGACTAGCTAATGAAAGTTTTTTTTTGTTTTTTTTTTTTTGTGCTTTCAGTATTTAAATCTTCTTTTCAGAGTTTTGATAAAATTTCCCCAAGCTTTATGTGAAATCATCTTAGGTTGGTGATGCTGATAACTCAGGTTAACTTCATCCTCCAACTCCCACCTTAACAGTATTCAGTTTTCATTTAATCAGAAATGAAACAAAATCTGCATATCAAACATCCTTTTTGGTCAAATGAAACCACTTCAGGCTTTTCTCTTTTTGTTTGTTTGTTTGTTTGTTTGTTTGTGTGTTTTGTTTTTTTTTAATAAGAAATGATTTTGTAAACCTAATCATGATACTGCTGGAACTTGGCCACCAGTGCCTGTCACAGTCCTGCAACCCAGTGCCGAGCTGTCATGAGCTGAGGGTTGGTTTGAAAGGGCAAAATCTGTATGGTGCCCATTCCAACAAGTGAGGATGGAACACCTTCAATTTTTGGGCTTGTTTTGAAGTAACAAATTAATTTTTTGCGAAGCCAAAAAGGGAAGCCACAGGTTTTTGGTCAGCTTTCGTGAAGAAGGTGGGGGTTGTGGAGCCCTCAGCTCTGCCATGTCCTGGCACCTGCCCTGGGTGTGTCCTGTGCCAGCCCTGGGTGCACAGAGGGAGCACACACTGGGGGGGGGGGGGGGGGGGCAGTTCTGGTGTCTCCAGGAGTTTCTCTGGTCATTGAGCAGAGAAATAATCACTTAATAATAGTCCCCATTGTGTGACTGAATCTGGAAACATTTCTGGGGAAATTCTAGCTACTGACAAAATCATTGTAACCAAAGGTGTGGTAGTGGCAGCTACCACAGGCTTCTGGGGAAATCCAAGGAAATCTGGGATGAGAGGCCTGTCTTCACTATGAGGATGCTCATCCTGAGTCTCATCTTTTAGCATTTTCTTGACAACCTGTCCAGAATTCTTTCTCTGTTTTCAGGTCTCTGCCACCTGTAGTAGTTTCTAAGCAAGGATCCTCTGAACTAAAGGCTCCCAAACCCATTTCATAGTCAAGGTTATCCTTGAAATTTCTTGTATTACTTTCTCTTACATTTCAGACAGGAAATGAACGTTCAAGGAAAATCCATTTCAGAATGATGGAGGGCAAATCTGTAAATAACCACAGACTGTATAAATCAAGGCATACATCAGGCTAGTCAGGAAGATTTAGGGAAATGAGAGAAACTGGTTTAAATTTTCTTTATGATGACACTGCAGAACAGTCTATAGGTCTGGTACAAAATTGAACTCCGAACAAAATAAAAGCTCACAAAACCACATTGTAAACTAGTCTGCATTATTTTATATCTGTAATTATTGGCAACTTAATCTGTTGCACTGCTTATAGATAAATACCTCTCTTTGATTTGTTCAGTCCGTGTTTGTCTCAATTGATGGTCTAATGAAATTCCAAGATAAAATGGTGCTTGATGCCCATGGCAGGGAACTTGCTGTGGTGCAGTTTCTACTATGGTCACATCATCGATCAAAACAAAAAAGAAGTACCCTCCTACAATCACTTGGCATTTAAAGAAGCAGCTCAAGTTCCATTTTCCATATTTCACCCAAATCCGTGTAGATTTCTCAAGTCTACAGGGGCTGCAGTTATCTTCCCCAAAGGGGACGCACTTAATTAGTTGATGATATTCTGGTGTCTCTAATAAACAAACCATTCTGGTTTTGTGTGTAACTGGGACATGTGACTCTATATTTGAGTTCTATTTTCCTTTAAGCACCTGGTATAGAAACAACAGAGACATTGATACTTTCACTACACCTTCATCTTTCATTATTTCAGGGTTTATACATGTGTACAGACCTCCTGTGGATTTCAGCCTTTTTAGAGCTTGATTATTATCTTCACACTCCTGTGTAAGAATCACTCATGCAATTCCATGCCTGCCTTGTCAAAGGCAAACCTCCTTGGAAACATTCTCACCCTGATTCTGGTGACCTCTTTTCTTTTAGGGAAGACAGAAATGGAAGCTTTTCCCTTGAAGAAGAGAGTACACACAATAATTTTTTAAATCCCTGCACTCTCTCAGCTGGCTCTTGAAATTGGAACTAAAGAGAAATCACAAAAAAACCCAAACAAGCCCAGAAATCACAATCAGAATGGTTTGGGTTGGAAGGACCTTAAAGATCATCTCATTCCACATCCTGCCATGGGCAGGGACACCTTCCAATAGCCCAGGTTGCTCCAAGTCCCAATGTCCAACCTGGCCTTCCAGGCATCCAGGGGCAGCCACAGCTTCTCTGGGCAGCCTGTGCCAGAGCCTTCCACAGCTACAGGTGAGAAATTTAAAAAAAAATCAAAATCAGTATTGTACAAATGCTTTTCCTTCTACCCTGAGGTGCTGAGGGTTTAGGCAACACTAGTGTCACCCAATAAATATTAACATTGGAGCAAACCAGCTCTTTCCTACTCAATTTAGTCAGTATGTTACTGACAGAAAAACTAAAGAATTGCTCCCAATTTCCTTGGATTAGGTTACCATCTGAATTTGAAGCTGTGAGTAGATAGTGTGATGTTAATGCTTCTGGTGACACTGTCCCCAAAATGTGTGTGCATTTTGATGTGACCACAGAAAGGGGCACACATGCATGCAGAAACACGTGCAAATGTAAGTGGAGTGTGTGCTGGCATCTAGAAAATGATGACAAATGATGCTAAAAATTGTTAGCACTTTGTTCTTTCCAGCACTATGTAAGCTTGCTGAATCAATATGGGGTCTTCCCCCCCCTTGAGTATTAAAGTATCACAATTTAAAGGTGTTTAGTTCAATTGAATTTGCTGTGGGGATTGTGTTTTAGGTTTTATTCCTTTTTAATACCACTACTGAGAAATACTCTCTCATGTCCATAGTGGCGGAAAGGAAGAAAACCTCAAGTGACTTAAGGCCAGTGACATTTTTACTGTGTCATCACAATTTCAGGAAATCTGTAGGTCTCAATGGCAAATAATAAACTCCAATATAATGTACATCCGAGCATTGCACTGCACAATATTTCAATGTGCATGCCAGGATTTGCCCTGCTGCTGGATCATTACAGAGGATTTTGCCATCTCTGAGTTAGGGAAATCCTGACTACTTGGTGAAGAGACTAATCCAGAGAGAAATTCAGGATTAAGGATTAGCTGAAATGTTCTGGGTTTTACAGAAAAAAACGTGTTTCCAATTTTTAGAAGGAAGCTTTTTTTGATCATTGAGCTCTTTATGTTAGACTTCTGAAGGACCTTTTTTCCACTGCTCTTATGTTAGCACTGATGGATGATTACGAAAAGGAGCAAGGAGAGCAGAAGAGGCTGGAAGAGATTGACTTTGCATTCAGAACATGGGCAGCACCAGGAAAAGTCTCTGATCCTTTGTCTTCAACACTTCCCTCTTCCCTAGTTTCTGAGGAGATGGACAGTTGCTGATTTTAATTTTTTTTTTTAAAGAATCTCCTGCTGAGATAATTTTTTTCCCTCCCCTTGGTGCTAGGCATAAACTATGCCTCTTTCTATCTTCAGCTTCCCATCTGTTAGCAGAAAGTGATGAGTCTGAGGAAAACTACTCTGGAAAGTAGGGTAGCTTCCCTCACGAGGAGGTGCTGGGAAGGCTTGACAAGTTGTGACCATTTGCCTTCTTTGTCCTCATTGCTAATAATCAGCAAATGGCTCGGTTTTAACACGTGCAAAGTCTTTTTCTTTTCATTCCCTTTTTCTGGGCTTAAAATAAATCAACTTTTTTGGGTTTTCTGTTGCATATGTATGATTTCTTGCTGAGTTTCCAAAGAGGAAAGAGTCTCATGAAGAGAAGTGTTGAGAAGGTGATTCATTCCCCAAACCCAGATTCCTTCTCCCGACTTGGTGCTTCTGAGTAGGGGTAGGAGAGGGGGGAATGCAAAGCAAGGAGCTGAAGTGGCTGAGGAGGAGCTGCAAAGATTTGGCAGTAACCCCCCTTGGAAGCATTCAGATCTAATCTCTTGGTGTGTCTCTGCATTCATCCCTTTCCCACCCCACACCCTCTTTCAAAAATTCTTGAATCCTTGGGCCAGTGTGAGTCCCTTTGGCAGGCAGGTAGAGACAGAAAACAGGGACCTCCTGCCAGCAGGGAAAGGAGATGACCAGGCTGAGGGGAAAGAACGCCCTAAGAAAAGGGCTGATGATCCCTGCTGAATACCAAAAAGCTGCTGGGGAATAAGATCTCCTGAGATGTCACTAATTTGGGAATAAGGCTCCATTTTAATCTTGCATACAATTAGACAGCAGAGAAGCAAGTGAGGCTTCATTAGCTCAGCCAGTCACAGAGGGGGTTTCTTGATTTCTTCCTCTCGCTGTTGTGTAACCATTCTCCATTCATGGGCCCTTCTCTGTGGCTTCTCATTACTGACATTCTTCTCTGGCTGAACTTTTAACTTAGCTTGACTTAATTTATTCGAATTCTTGCTGCTGTTGCAGCAGAGTGCAGAGATGTGTATCCTCAGGATACACAAGCCATGGAAGGTCTGTAGCTTTTCTAATAATCAGAAAATCTCGACAATATTGGAAATCAGAATTTTACTTGGTTTTTGCATTGAAAGCTTGGGCCTTGCCTTGTATTCTCCTATATCTTTTTTGTTCCAGACCTTTTTTTTATCTTATCCATAGACTCCAGAGCACACACTGGCCTTTAACTGCAAAAAACTTGTTTTCTGTTCAAATTTGGATTCCTTTAATAATCCTAATAATTCTTTTGTCTATCAGGGAGCAACCTTTTCTTCTTCTGTAATTTCCACTTAATGTTTTTTGATTGCAATGAAAACAATGAAACCTTGTTATTTTTCATTATTTAACACAGATATCTTATAATTCTTTTGATGAAACTGATTTGATTTTGTTTTATGTTTAAAATTGTTTAACCTCAATATGTGGCTTAATTAAAAAAAACCTCAGGCTTTTATTTATGGATGAATTATTTTTAATTAATTAAAGAAATAGAAAGCCATGTTTTTATACTCGCATTTCTGACACACTGGCAGCAGCCATGAATTATCCGTGTTTGGTGTGTGCTTTCCTTGTTCTTATATTTGCACCATTATTTTCCCAGTGATGTGATGGCATTGCCTGCATTTCTCTTATATCCATTAAACAAACACCCAATTTCCTACTTATTGGTATCTTTTGACATCCAGACATTTTCCAAATTGCATCATGTCATCGAGTTTGTAGGTTTGTTCATGTGAGGGAAATGTTGCTAGGCAAGTTTGTCTTTATGTTGTCCCATCCTCAATTTCTTAAACTCTCCTGATGTTTTGCTTTCTGTATTCTGGTTTATTGTTTTGTCATGGTTAATAAACATGGAAACGGTTGCCTGGAATATTCTTGAGTTTTCTATTTGACCTTTTTAGGGAATATAATCTTTCTTGGGATCCGATCTTGCTTGAATTTTAATTCTACTTAGCAGCTCACTCACAACAACTGTTAAGACATTGCAATGATTTTAAAGAAGCTTTAGATGTTTTGTCAAACCTCTCTCTTGATTAACTTTCAAGTACATTTAGCATTTGTAAAATACCTCAAATTTAAGGGAGTTTTGCACTGGGGACCCCGTACTGTGACAAGTAATGGAGTTCAGCTACATCAGATGCTGATACCTGGTGTTTAGAATAAGAAATACAGGAATTTTTGGAAGTGGTAATCAGTGCTTATTTGGACCTAAATACCTCCAGGATCCAGTATTGGGTTCCTAAGGACTACTGAAGGCCATGGGTGTTTGAATTCCTAAATGAAAACGTGACTGTGCTTCTCCTGGCTCCATTTATAGGAACATCCTCCAGCTCAGTTTCACCTCTGCAGTAATCTTCTGGTCCCTATCATCTGCTCAGATAATTTAAAACTCCGTTGTGCTGGGTTTTTCAGCTCTGTAAATGCTGTTCCACCATCAGCCTGCTCACCAGGAGACCTATTAGCAGGACATCAGCTGCTCAGGCAGGAGCTACCCAGGGCTTTACCCTTTCTTTTATGCCACACTGTGTTTGGGCTCCAGCAGTTTTGTGAGAGCCCTGGGATCATTTCCATTCATGCCTCTAAATACAGCCCTGGGGAAAAGCCTCAGGTAGGGCTGAGATTGACTGGGGGTCTGGAGACAAATCCCTGGGTCTGGCTGGCAGCTCTGCCCTCAGTTCTTTTTTGCACTGGCACACAGCTCACACCTTGCTATCACACACAAACCTGATTGACACAACTTCTGCACTTGCCTTGCATTTTTTTACTTTGTGCTTTATTTCTCATCTTATGCCTGGTGCTAGAGAGTATAAAAGATTTGGTTTTATGAGGCATCAGGACTTAAGACTTAATCCCGTTTCAGGTCTTTAAATTTATTTTGATATATTGTTTAAAACAGCCTTCTGGAAGTGAAATATTCACCTCCCACACAGGCTTGGGGTCATGTGAGGTTCTTACTGGCTTTGGTTATGTTTTTCGTCATTTTGCTGCAAGTTTGTCACCTATGTCCCAAAGCCAACTTGCAACAACCCTGTGTTCCACTTACATAAACTTCATTTTTATATTTAATGAAACTTGACCTCCTGCCCAGAAATAAATCTTTGATGCACTCTAACCTGCCTGCATTTCTATTACCTGTGTCTGTAAAATCGTTGTTTAATAGTAGGAAATAAAACTGAAATTCCTTGTTGAGAATATTTGCTCAGTGAGCAGGGAAATCACTTTTGACAGCTAGAATATGCATTGGACCTTAAGGCAAGCAAACAAAAAAAAGATGAATCTATACAGAAGGGCTTTTCCTTTCTTCCCAGTTCTGCAAGGGAGGTCGATGGGGCAAAGTGCAGATGAAAAATACAATTAGATGGCAAGATGTTTTATGTGGCCTAAAGCACATGTAAGATTCACTCATAAGAAATAGCCAATTTAATTATGTTTATAGAAAGCCAGGCATGGGAGAGATAATGAATCCATATTGTGGCCAAAAGAAATTTCTGTCTCTAATGTGGTGATGGTTTCCTTTTCCTACATGGACACAGTGAGTTACTATTTTATTTTGTAGCATTCTTTTATTCACAAGGTCCAGAATTAGGCGGCCTACAGGCTCCAAATCCCATTTTCAGTGCTTGTTTTTTTTCCCTTTGTTCCTTTTCTTCTTCCTGTCCCCTTCTGCTTACCTCACTGCAGCTCAGTCCTGGCCAGGCAGTCTGGCCAAAATAGCTGCAGCCATCTGGAGCAGCCACTGGGAACCTCTCGGTGACTTCCTCTCATTGCAAATGTCAGCTTGAATATTCTCTCCCTTGCTTGCTGCTCCTTAATTCTCTTTTTGTTTTGCTATTCATTATTCAGCAAGGTGACTGTGGTGTTTGATGGTGGGGATGTAGAGTGTGCATGAAAAATGCTGTGCTCTGTTCTTCCCCCTTTGCCTTGCCCATTATCCTAATCCACATCAAGGTCTGCATGCCACTGATATGTCATCTCTGCTGTGAGCAGCATCATGAGGTACTGCAGTTATAGTTAGATTCAATGTGAGTGCAGAGCTGTCTGAATTTTCTCTTAAAAGATGCAAAGAAAACAAAATTCGGACAAGCTGTTATTTTTCAATTACGATATCTTTTTCGTATCATTCCCAACATATTTTTGTGTTTTCAGATGTTTGGTGAGTTGCTTTATCTCCTGGTAAGCAAACCAAGCCTTGCTTTCTTTCCATGGTGGCTATTCCTGCCACTTGCAATTAGATGGGAATGTTTTGTCAGTTTTGTCAGCTATGCTTATATTTCCACAATTGTCTGAAATCATTCTCTAGGACCTTGGTAAGGGAAAATTAGGAGCACATTAAAAAATAATCCTCGCATTAAGTTAGTTTAACAGTGATTTTAAGACTATCTTCTGAATAAAATTATAGATATTTTAGGTTACTCTTCGGATGAGTGTTAGGGTTAGGACAGAGCCTGGCTCGTGGTTCTGGATGGTCAGAACTGCCAGCACAAGACTGTTGGGCTGCATTTGGCTGAGCAGGGTTTAAACAGTGAGGACTAACTCCACACAGCTCTGCCAGCAAAGCTGAGCCCAAGGTTCCTTGGGGGCAGAAGTGAAAGAGGACTCCAGCGTCTGGTTGCTTTAGTGGTCTGAAGAGCCAAGTGGCTTTTATTACTAGATCTGTTTTCCTGAGCATTTGCATAATCTTTGAGTTGGAAATTAGCAATACATCATATGTACTTTAGAAATTCTCATTTTGTTGAAAATTGAGGAGTGATGCGATTGCCTCCTCATCTTTCTTTTTGGTCTTTGTCCTGACCTTTTGAGCTCTCTGCACTTTGGCAGCATTCACACAATCCATCCAATGCCTCAGACTGTAGCTGTCTGTCGCTTTCTAAGAAGAATTTTTAGGGTGTAATGCAGATCCACCCCTTATAAAGGGCTATTTCCATTCCAGATTTCCCTCTTATGTGAAATTTATCTTTGGGTCCAAGCTTTGAGAGCAGAATGGAGTTAGGGACAATAAATGGTGATGAGAGAAGATTACTAGTGAATAGAATTTTCATTCTTAGGCCAAATCTTGGCACTGAGAAGTCCCTGCTCAGCAGGGGAGTTTATAAAATCATAGAATGCTGGAATGGGGCAGGGACAGCTTCCACTGTCACAGGTTACTCCAAGCCCCATCTAGCCTGGCCTTGGGCACTGCCAGGGATCCAGGGACAGCTTCAGCTGCTCTGGGCACCCTGTGCCAGGGCCTGCCAACCCTCACAGGGAAAAATTTCAGTTTATTTTCAGTTTTCTCTGCTTCCCAAATGGCTCTTCGGTGTCTGGGTACCTTCATTAGAAAAGAATTTCTTTGTGACCTTCCTGTCTTTTCTTCCCAGCTACAAATCCTTCGCAGAGAAATGCAGGTCAGACAACTCCCAGTCAAAGCTTCCTCTGTAAAAAATGGGATAGCTCCAGGAATTAGGAGACAGTCCTTGAACTGCTGTTGGAATTGCCTGTGAAGGACTCGCTATTCCCCCTGCTGTGTGACAGGGTGACACGCTGGAGAAGGTGGGAGTCACAATTTGTTCCACCTGGAGCCGCGTTCCCCCCCCCACCCCACGTTCCCCCCATGCTGGGCAGATAAAACCCCGTGCCCAGACAGAGCTGGCCAAGCAGGGAGAGGGGAAACCCACAACCTGTTTATGACTGGCCTTCATGTAGCAAGTGGATGTTTCATGTGTCAGCTGGAGAGAAACTTAACCTGATTGTTTGGGGATCTTGCTGTCTGCTCCCTGCATGTGGAGCTGCCACTGAGCACAGCCTGGGGGAACTGAAGCACCTCACTGCTGCTCTCAGTGTACCTTTTTGTACCTTGCATGTGCCTCTTAAAAATCTTTTCCTCCTGGAACAAGGTCAGGAGGGTTATTTTTTTAATATGCCCCATTATTAGATTTCTTCGCCCTGTTTACAGCAAACCCTTGAGGAGTTAAGCAGATGAGGAAATCCTTCAGGATATGGAAGCTGTTTTTTTTCTTTTTTTTAATTTTAGGTGCTAATTTTAAAGGAATAGACATTCGGGCAAGTGTTATTACTTGTACAGAGACTCTTTCAAGTACTGGAAATCTGGAACTGCCACTGTTCCAGAGGCAAATAAAGTTTGCCTTTTTTTTTTTCTAAGCCAGGTTGAATTAATTGTAAAGAAATGAACCTGCTATTTCTGACTGATTCGGATGGGTTTAGGAAGGTGATTTTGAAGGCTGGTAATTCTGACAGGGGAACAGGAAGGCATTTTGCATGAAATATCTAGATTATTATTGGTGATTACAATATCCAAGTCAGGCTGATGAGCTTTGTGCAAGGCCATCATTTAGCAATCTGCAGCAGCTCACTGAGCTGTTTGTGCCTTATTGGTGACTTTGGGTAATTGTGTGAGGGGAAAAAAGGGTTGCAGAGCTGCAGAGCACAAAGAAATGGCTGTAAAGAGGGAGGAGACAATGAAAACTGCCTTGGTCACAAAGAAGCTTTGCAGAGAACCTTTTAAACTCGTCTGTCACACTTATTCCCAAACTACTGGTGCTGCAGTGTCCAGAATGTGCTGCTTTAGGCACTTATGGTGACAAAGTCTGGAAAAGCACCCCAGCCATGCTGACTCTGGGCTAACTTGGTGAGGGTGAGAGAGCTCTCAGCTCTCTGGGAGGATGCTGCTGATCAGGGCTGGGAGAGTGCCCTGCTTTGCCAGGGAAATAGTGTCAAACACTTCCTGCAATCCACAGAGTGATTCCACACCTGTGGGACTCCCTCTTCCAAGTGGTCTTTTCAGTTAACTTGACTGGAGTTGGAGGGAGATGAGTAGTTTTTAACTCGGTGCCTGCTTGTTCTTATATATACATGGAGAGTCTGTCCTCTTTCTTTAGCTGCTCTGGGTGCTTTTGAGGGATTTATCTTATCTATTTTTATTTGTATGCATTTGCTAGATAAGGAGCAAAAAGTGTTGCATCTGATATTTTCAAATCTGAGAGCAAAAAGTAAATATTTAATGTCATAAACAAGTATAAACACTGAATATAATGGGTTTGGATTTTTCCTTACGATTTTTTGACTGCAGTTATTTCAGACGCCCTCCTGCAAGGCTTCAATATGGATGGTGCTGCAGGATGGTGCTGCGCCTTCCCAGCATAATAATCCATATTTAATGTGTCACTTCTGAAATGATAATGTACATGTATAGCTGCTGACAAATGTGCCCCTTTTGTTTCCCAGGGTAACAAGTTGTTACACTGGATTCATATTTATCCTCTCAATCTCTGAAAATAATGAGAAATACTCTTGTAATCTAATTTACCTGTGGTAGAAGACAATGCTGAGAGCACCTGTCTTTCTCCCACCACTAAACACCTGCTGGGAGGGTTCGTGCATCAGCTTTTCCTCCTGGAGACGTTTCTCTCTTTTACGTCCCTTTCAGCATCCCTGCCTCCCAAAAGATGAGTGTCACTCTGCCCTGAGCAGCGTGGGCGTGCCATTGTGCTTCCTCCAGTTCACAGCTCCAAGAACATTCTTGCTACTGAGCTGTTGTCTTATTTTCCCACCTGCTCTTTCCTTAATTGCCATAAATTCCAGAATTACACCGGTACAAGGCTGGGTTAGCAGCTCAGGGCAGGGCTTGAAGCACCAGCATGTGCACATAGTTCTGGGGTTTACCTGTCCAAGCAGGGAAGTGTGTTTTAAAACACCTGAGCTTCCCTGGCTTGGGAGGGACCTCAAAGCCCATCCAGTGCCACCCCTGCCATGGACAGGGACACCTTCCACTGTCCTAGGCTGCTCCAAGCCCCATCCAGCCTGGCCTTGGACATTGCCAGGAATCCAGGGGCAGCCCCAGCTTTACTGGGCACCCTGTGCCAGCCCAGCTGTCTCCTGCCTGCTGTGCGTGGTTTCGTTCCTCCATCAGAAGTAACTCCCAGCTGTCACAGGATTGGGAGATTCATATCAGGCCTGTGTTTGTCTCTCCTTTGATGCAGTGAGAAGTGTTAAACCCACAGAGTTTGGGTCATTTTCTTGGGTAAGTCATGCTTATTAATGCTCATCCATAGAAATTCCTGCATTATTAGGTTTTTAGCATTATCATGTATCAGTTCCGCTTCAGTCCTGCTGAGCATGAAAGCTAATCCAGATCCCAAAAGCAAGTAAATGGCAAGAAAGAAATTTGACATTTACAACAGAACCTTCTATACAAATTGTTTATTTCATCCAAGCATGGAACTGGATGAAAACTTGCTTAAAAATCTTGTTACAGCTGGATACTCAAATAATGCTTTGGTAATGTCAACAAGGACTTGGGTGCTCAAACAATGCCTGGGGACAGGTGACCCCTGCTGCTTGATGGGCTTCTTAAAATCACTTAAAATTGCAAGTTTGCATAAAGAATTTAAGATTAAGTGCAGTGGCAGTAATTAATATATGTGTCTAAGACATCAGGTAGAGGCTGAATCCCAATCTCCCTCCTCTTTCCTTGGGCTTTTGGCATCCATTAGGAGCTCAGAAACAACACTTTGTTTCTTCTGTCTTTATTATTTTTCTCTCAAATAGTTTTCCTCCAGGACTTCACTTCCACTATTTCCTTATGTATTTGAAATTTTTGCCTTCCAGCTGAAATTTTTATGGTGCCTAAATCAAAATGGCCCCATTATAAACTTACAGCCAGTTTGGTAATGTAATAACTTAATATTGTTATATAAACATGTTTCTTGCAAGAAAATTTGTTTTGAGTGAAACCATATGCACATGTTAATGGGAAATATTTTTCACACTTCTGCTATTTTGCCATTCTTTGTATTTGTCTCAATACTTATTAATAGCATCCTTCTGAAACTTCTCTGATGAGACCATATAGCAGATTTTTCAAAGCTGTAACTGGAGTACAATTTAAAATATCTTGGATGTGGTTCCAAACAGAGCTGTATGAGAGTAAAATAACATGTAGTCCCCGATTGATTATATAGCTGTAATTATACTTAGGGACTGATATTATATAAACCACTGGAGCAAAGCTCCCTCAATAGATAAACCATCATTCACTGTTTTATGTGTAAATCAATCCATAAGGACTCACTGTGGAGCTTCTGCTAGGGAACTTGATAGAATGATCTTTATTTGAGTTCACATTGTGTTCTTTGGAGAGGTTGCAACACTCATTTGGACTCTTTCCCACCTTTTTCCTATGGTAAAGCAGTTGCAATACTTTAGGGGAGGTTGAAGTTGTGAATTTTGACAGGTTTGAGGTAACCTCCATTACTTTCCAACACAACACTGCATTTTGTTTATCCTGTAAATCATATCTCTGAGGAAGATCTGCTTGGCAAGCAATGCTTCCTGCAGCTTGGTGTCTCACACCTCAATTTCCTGGGAAATATAGTGCAGATGATTGTTTTGCTGTCAGCATTGGCTGTCCACTTGGTTTAAAAAATATTGTTTCATCATCAGAAGACTTCTGACCAACCTACAGGCAGTGGATTGTGGATTAGGAATTAAGCTAAAGTTTTTAATTTAAGTTAATAGCCAGTAGGTTTGGGTCGGGAGGGACCTTAAAGATCATCTCACTCCACTCTGTCATGGGCAGGGACACCTTCAACTATCCCAGGGCGCCCCAAGCCCTGTCCAACCTGGTCTTGGGCACCACCAGGGATCCAGGGGCAGCCCCAGCTGCTCTGGGCACCCTGTGCCAGAGTGCCTCAGCACTCTCATACCAGGAATTCCTTCCCAATATCCAAATTAACTTTGCCCTCTGTCAGTTTGAAACCATTCCCCCTTGTACCAAGTCCCTCTCCAGCTCTCCTTGGGCCCCCTTAGGCACTGGGAGGGGCTCTGAAGTCTCCCTGGAGCCTTCTCCAGGCTGTCTCTGTAGGAGAGGTAACAAATATTTCACTGCTTTTTGCTCTGTGTGGTTCTGAAAACAGGATTGTTTTCCTGTGTAAGGCCATGTTTTATGTCACTGTTTTATCCCAGCCTCATTACTCTGGGGAGGGCATCAGCTCAGAACTCCCCTATTTGAGCAGTAACTTTAGAGTTTGTTTTTCAGTTGTTTATTGTATTGTGGGGACTTGTATTGAAATCCATCTCCTGCCTTAATGTCCAGTTGCAGCTGGAATGGTTTTTCACTCTGCTCCATGGCTGCCCCTCCTCTCTTTCCAAGGAGAACATTGCCCCTTCCCTTGGCTCTGCTGCTGTTCCCTTTCCCATTTCACATACCCTGGAGAGCTCTGCAGTGTCCACTGCAGGGAGAAGTGAGCTCTGCTTCCCATATTTTCATCAGATTTTTCTGAGAAGCAAAGGCCTTCTGTATTATCTCATAGTGGCTTAGTTTTCATGTGACTCCCTTTGTGGGAGGCAGTTTGGAATGCCTACAAATACCTATTGGATTTTAATAGATGCAAATACATGGATTTTCCCTCATCCATGTGAAAGTAGCAGGCACATGAGCCATGACTTCCCTTTACCAAAAAGGAAAACTTTCCTTCTTTTTTATGTATAAAATATATTTATCTATGTGTTTATCACTAGGTGAAATAATTTAGTTTTGTTTTCCTGGTGTAGGTGCCAGGATTGCTCACCTGTATTACTCCTATATCTGCTATAGACTTAAAAAAAGAGAAAAGAGTGACCCTCCCACCTCTCTCTGCTGCTCCAGTCATCTGCCCTGGATAGATATTCCCTGTCTCCTCTTCAGTGGCAGCTGCTGCCTTTGTACAGCAGCTTCTTCCAGACCAAGCTTGCTCGTTTCATGTTACGCACAAACTTATTTTCATAAAATCATTACTGAAACCCAAAATGTGGCCTCAAGCTTTGAAAGATCTTTATAGTTTTCCTGGGTTTAATCTTATGGATTTTATACTTTTGATGCCTAACAGATTTATTTTTCCCAAGTCCTCCTCCTCCTCCTGTATTTCTTTTTAATCCTGCTTCTCTATGCAACACTCCTTTGCGTTTTTTCCCCCAAGTTTCTGCCCAGATGGAGAGTTTTATATGTTCTTAGCTGTCAGGTTTTGTTGTGCAGGGTTTTTAGCAGCAAGGTTAGTCCATGGGAAGTTCTGTTATTCCTAATGAAGGATAGGTGGCACTCTTGTTATTTTTGTTTGGTTTCTGAAATATATCAGGTGTATGTACTCTCTCAGATTTCTTTTTATAGAGTAAGTGCTTTAGAGAGTGTTCTTGAACATGAAGAGGACTTGATTTTTTTTTTTTTTAATGTGAACACATACTTCAGTTGCCTGAGTCTCTGGCTGGATCACAGTACTCTCTAGGAAGAGAAAATGTTATTTTCATGAAGACCTTAAGGAAGAGTGCTCACCTATATGGCAATGCCTCATTTCACATATAAAATTTTGGATTTGTTTTCTATTTTCTTACTATTTCATAAGGCAAAGAAGAAATCCAGCAAAGCCTTTAATGTAATTTAAACTCCAGTTACTAATACCTTTATACTTTGTATTTTCTTGTTAGTTTGGGATTTGAAGCAGAGGCTTAAGCTGGCATGGTAATCCTAGCAGTGCGTGTTAGCAAATCCTAAACAGTCCAGAGAGCCTTCATTCCTTAAAGCATCCCCTTAAAGCAGGGGAGTAAATCCATCTTGCCCTAATTCTATCAATTCATTGTAAAATTGGGTAAGTTTGTGGTTTGAGTGCCTTCTCTTGTGCTCTAAGAACCTGAAACATGGTGCAGTAGATGCTGCTCGAGGTCTGGCATGCGTGGGGTTTTCTGGAACTTTAAGGGAAGATTGGAGTTCTAAAGCTGGGCTCCCTGGAGTGTTTGGCCTCCTCAGGAACACGGGTCCATGGGGGTGTTTTAACCCTGATGCTTGCTTGCTGCTAATCAGATCAATGTCATTGCTCCCCTTGATGCCTTCAGTTTGAGCTTTTATATTTTTCAGATTCTGGGCTGTTTTGGTAGGTAGTTCTGGGTTTCATAATCAGTGTTGCTGAGCTCTCTTCAGACAGTAGATAGACAAAACAATTCCTTCTCTAGTTTGGCACCAAGGACAACTTTCAGGCCCAAAAACAAAACCAAGGGTGAAGTGAGGATGGAGCTTCATAACCTGGAGCTGTAATTGGACATTTAATTTCAATGTGCTGATGGAGCAGAATTTATAAATTGTGAGACCTTGTGATCTGTTGTCCATTTTTGTGACCATTTTGGTACATCTTAGGTGTGGTCTGGTTGGACTCTTGTGCTGCCCAGGTGTGCCCAGTGAGGCCTTTTATTAAATCCCTGCTTTATCCTTCTTCTCTGGCTGGGCTCTGCTCCAGGCCAGCTCCAGAAGGCAGCACCCTGGCAGCACTCTGGGCTGACAGATTCCTCTGGCTTAGGCCAAATGCTCTGGTGACCTCAGCCCTGTTCCTCTTGATGCACTTGTTAATCCATTGATTCTGGTCTGGCTCTTCACAAAAGAGAAGAACTCTTGCCCCACGGCTGAAAGGATGAGCAGAGATGAGTAAAGTTTCCATCCTGCCTCTGTCCAAGGGTTTGAATCCCTTCCACATGAATATGTAATACTCAGCATTTTGTGGTGTGTTCTGGCCATGCAAACAGCTCTGTGATGGGGTTATGGCTCCTCCAGGGCCACAGACTTTTCCCAGGGAATTTCTCAGCTGAAGCCCTCTAAGCAAAGCCATTCCCAAGCTCTGGATCTCCTGTAAAGCTGCTTTGGTTGTGTGGTTCAAATAGAAAGTTAAATAGGTAATGTGGAAAGAAAAGGAGATGTTGATTCCAGACAAAATGAACCCCAAAACACTTGTGTGGAATTCATTGGATATTTCAGAATAGATGTTACTTCCTAAGCATGGCATAATATGCTTTGTGGGTTTTACTAAAATTTTTTCATTAATTAAATTTTAGTTAACTCTAGTGTAGATTTCTAAACTTGACTTTATGTTGGGATGGTATGAACTTAGATGAAAACAAATCTCTCTTAAAAGGGTTTCCAATCTAATTTAGTTTGTAGGTATCTTCACTTTAAAATATTTAGTTAGTATATATTTACTGGGGAAAGAGTGCTGGATTTTAATTTTCATGATGATTGGATTATGGAACTAAAAGTTGATTGAACAAGCTATTTTGTTTTATAGTTTGAAGGAATGTAACTCAACAGTTTATTTTGCAGTTTATATTTTTGGTGCCATCTCATGTAACACAGGCTCGTGTATTACTCATCCCTCCTTTCTCCTGCACAGGCTTTTGGATTTTTTATTTATCTTTTTAATTTCAATACCCTGGAGTGTTTGAATTGAAGAGTCTCAAATAAAAATCTATTTTGGGGCAGGAAGTTTTCTTAATGTTTTGGATAACATTTACCTTTCTAATGCCAAATCATCTTTCAAGCTGATGCCATTAAGGCAGAGAATTTTGTGGTTTGTATAATAATACAAGTCCCAAATGGTGGCAGTTATTGAAGTTAACACTTTTGTCCCAACTGTGGGAGTACCAGCATCTTTGAGAGATTCCAATTTTGGTTCTTATTTATGCTTGACATTTAATGTGCTTGACATTCTGATTATTTTACACCTACCTAATTTCTTCTAGCTCCAGGGATAATGACAATATTTTAAGCATCTGTGAAGTGTAGCTGTGTGTTATGGAGCAGGTGCAATGCTACAAATGGGAGGAAAAAGTCCCTGAACTATTTCTGGAATCATTGTTCTTTTTTTTTTCTTTTTTTTTTTTTTTTGTGTTCCATATCTCAGGGTCAGGTAGAGTTTCTCACCAGCTTGGTCTGGTTACCAATATTAGCTTTATTAATGTTTTATATCCTGTCATTTAGCCATATATCTGTGTGGATATAGATGTAAATAAATCATTTAATGTGGACTGGATGCTCACACGGTGTCCTTTGGGATCTAGGAGTGAGGCATTAGAGAGAGAGTTTCCCAGGTTGTTACTGGAGATTTGTATTTTTCCTAAATTTTGAATTAAAATGAGCTGTAAGCTAACATATTATAAAATTCAGCCTTTTAAACTGAGCTCGTGTGTCCATGGCACACCTTTAGTGTAGAGCTTAGAACTGCACTGTGTCTTGGTTTATAGATAGTTGGGATATAACCTGAGAAATGAAAATATCTGGGGAAAAAAATTACCCAAATGATTGGAAGTACACTCTGTGTAAAGTCTTTACTCTCCCTTTGCAAAATCATTTTATTTATCTTTTTGAGTTGTATTCCCATTTATTATGTGATTCCCTGCAGTCATGTCAGGTTTAAGGCTCTTTTGAAAAGGTTAAACTGGTTATCAGGGAAAGAGGGAGCAGGATGAAAACAGTGGGAAAACCAAGTTCTTTGAAGAAGTGCAGCTGGTGGCCACAATTTCCTTTTTCATGTGCTGGGAATCCCATGTTGCATTTGACTATTGACTACATGAAGAGTGATGGAGAAAAGTTAGAATACTTTATTTTCCAGACCCACGTGAGTACATGTTAAATACTTGCCCAAGTCCTCCCAAAACAATTGCCATGGCCCAGCAAGGGGTCCCAGAAGCAGCCCTGACTGAATGGGTTATGGGAACAATAAAAAAAATTCCTTTATTTTGCAATCTTGCCACCTGGTGGTATAGCCTGATAATAAATATTTGGTTAAAAACCTGTTTCAAAAGTCATATTTTCTTTGGTAGACAAGGTCTTGAGACTGGAATTTCAGACTGGATTGTAAGTAGGTTCCTGTTTTTAGCTGGCAGGTTCAGTGTGTTCTTCCTTCACTGTCAGTGCCCTGCATTGAGGCAGTGCAAGGCAGTGCATCCCTTGATTAAATATCAGGGAGTCACAACAGAGGCTGGCTTGGGTTGGAAGGGACCTTAAAGATCATCCCATTCCACCCCTGCATGTGCAGGGACACCTTCCACTGTCCCAGGGTGCTCCAAAAGCCCTGTCCAACCTGGCCTTGGGCACTGCCAAGGATCCAGGGGCAGCCACAGCTGCTCTGGGCACCCTGTGCCAGGGCCTTCCCACACTCACAGGGAAGAATTTTTTTTTCCTAATATCCCATCTATCCCTGCCCTTTGGCAGTGGGAAGCCATTCCCCCATGTCCTGTCACTCCAGGCTCTTGTAAATCATTTCTCTCCATCTTTCCTGCTGTCCCTTCAGACCCTGCAAGGCCACGGTTCTGTCACCCCAAACTTCTCCTCTCCAGGCTGAACAACCTCAGCCTTTCCTCCCAGCAGAGCTGCTCCAGCCCTGGGATCATCCTGGAGCCTCCTCTGGGCTCTCTGCAGCAGCTCCAGCTCCTCCCTGTGCTGGCCCAGGGCTGGGGCAGCTCTGCAGGTGGGGGTTCACCTTAGGGGCACAATCCCCCTCCCCTGCTGCCCACACTGGGGCTCAGCCCAGGGCAGGGGGTTTGGGGTCCAAGCACATGGCTGGGGCATCTCCAGCCTCTCATCCACCAGCCCCTCCAAGCCCTTCTCCCCTGGGCTGCTTTATCTTTTCATCCCCCAGATCCCACTGATTCCCACAGGCAAGAGGGAAGAGAAAGTCTGGAGTCATTGTGTGGTCCTGGAACACTGTGTAATGCATTAACCTCCACAATATATTTGTAATATAGTTTGGAAAGGAATGGTGTCCATGTCCTGGAAGTCCCAGCTAAATTATACAAACTGACCTAACTTATTGGCAGACTATTTAAGGGATGTTGCTATACCTAAAACAAGTCATACAAATGCCAGCAATTTGGAAATTAAAGGTGTTCGGATAGTTTAACTGTTCATCTGGGCACAAGGTGGAAACTGAATAAAACCCATGACGTGCAAAATCTGGCAGAGCTGACATTTAGTGGCAGGAGCATGGGGAAGCTCACTCCTTTATGCTAATCCAGGGTGAGGCAGATGTGATCTTACTGGTGTCTGCAGGGAAATCCTCATTTATAATGAAAGATGTTTTCACATGGTGTTCAAAGGGCCTTAAACATTCCAGATTTTTGCAAGCTGAATCCAAACATGATTTACTGAGGGGTGTGATGAATTGATCATTAGCTGGAACTTACAAGCCAGAAGTAGATGTTTGCTCTCCCAGGAGTGTCCCCTCTGGCTCTGCCACGTGCTGTGCTTTGACATGAGAGGAATTCTGTAATTCTGTGCCTTGGGTTCAAAATGGCATCGTGCTGGAGCACAATGTCTCCCTTTTGATACCAAAACATGAAAAATGGGTTTCTTTTTGTCTGTGCTCATGGTGTAGTGGGTGGAACACTTGCATCCTGTCCAAGGAGGGCTTCTCCTTGCAGAACTGCTGCCTGCCGTTCCCTGCACCCTCCTGGGCATCTCTCATGAAACCAGCCAGAATGTCACTTACCCACAATGACATCTGTCATCTGACCTTAAGACCTCTCAATTATTCCCTTCCAAGTTCTTATGTCATGCAAGGAAAACCAGGGGTTTTTCTCCCCTCTGCTCCTGTCCTCTCTTCCAGCCTTTCCCTCTCACACAGACTCAGCAGACACAAAGTTATTAAAAATCACATTTATTTACAAACACGAAAGGCCAGAGGGCTACAGCTCTGATGAATGGGTAAGAAGAGATCATTGGGTCTGAGGCCTGTGTTTTCAAGCTTTTTATTTGCATCTTTGGCCACAGAGTTGGAACTTTTTAATCACTTTATTTTTCTGCAAAATGTCCCTAACTATTTATGACACTGGATGTTTGCTCTTGGATCTGTTTCTCCTGTGGGGTATCCTTTAGATCAATCCTTGTTTGTTCTATTAATTTGCTTAATTCTCTGGGGTTTGTCAAGTCTAATTATCTTCTTTCTTTCTTCCAGTTTTGAAATCAAGATTGATTAGCCAACACGAGAAGACCCAGCTGGTTATGTGACTCAGAACCCTGTTTATGAAGCACTCGCTCGGTTTTACAAGACAACTGTAAGTTGTTTCTTTTTCTTTTCTTCCCTCAAATTAAAAAATCTACTGTTGTAACGTCACAGAAATTCTGGAAAATTCTTGGGGAATTCACTTTTATTGGTGAAGACAATCTTGAATTTTGGCTTGGTGATGCCAGGCAAGGACACAGAAGTGCTCTATTCACTTTACCACACTACTCCCAGAGATTTTTTCCACATGGTGATGGTTTTACATTGTTTAAGGAGAGATCCCCTTGGCTAGGAAGATCAATCTGCTGTCTCTTTATGTTGTGTTATGTGAAATGTGGGTTCAGGGAATGTGACAAATCTGATTTGGAGTGCAGTGCTGCTGGGTTGTGTGAGGAGATGCTGAAACCCAGCACAGAACTGGTGCATGAGGAGTTGGCACCTCTGCAAACAGGTACCTCTGGTAGAATTCTGCAATCTCCCACAGCCCCCAGACCTAGGATTTTGGACTAAATAATGCTTCTCCTGTACTTGATTTAGACAGAGTTTTTCTTTCCACCATTATAAATTTGTTCTTCATAAGGCAGGCTCTTGATTTTACTCACAAACTAGATTTTCTCAGGTAAAGTGTCACTTAAAGTCTGGAATGCAAATGTGGGGATGCACAAATAAACGTTCCAGCAGTAATATTGCATGGCTTAATTATTTTTTTTGATCTATCATAAACTAGGTTTTATAAGCTCAATAAGATTATTAGATCCAGGTGGAGTGCTGATACGTCTGTCATCGTGTTTGATGTGGTGTGAGTCTTATTTATCCTATTTCACTTGTGTGAAAATGCTCTGCCTTAACAGTGATGAGACTTTAATTTCTGCAACCAGGTGGTGGGGGGTTTAATTATTAAATTTTGGAAGGCATACATTTCCAGGATGTTCCACTCAGATGAGCAGGAATCCAGCAAGTGCTATTAGATATGGGGTAGCAGCACATTGTCTCGAACTTTTCTTTAGTTATAATTGCACTGAAAGCCTGGGTTGGCTGAACTTCACAATCTTGTTAAAATGGCACTGCCCAGCTGCCACTAATTCCATAAAAATTCCATTATTTTGTAAGTGGAAAGAACAAGCTGGTATTTGCTCTGAATTTTCTCTTGAATAGTGATTCTAGTAACTTGCAAATGGTGATACAATGTATGTACAATCTGTATTTTCATTTGTTACCTCTCTTGTTGCTGAAGGTTCATTAACCAAGGAGGGAAAATGAGGTATAGTATTTAAACTTAGAGGAAAAAAGGGAAAATAGCACTCATTACCAAGTAAGTTTTGAGCTTATGGAACAGTAGACCAAATAAAGAAAAATTAGTAAGTATTAGCTGTGAAATAGAGTTTTGTAGAGTGAAGTATAAGCTTATTTTTATGATTTCAAGGAGATGTCTGAGCAAATTTACTTTATGACAATAATAAATGTATTCCAAAAATATTGAGATTAGTTAGCAAGTTAGGGAAGAGAGAGAATCATACTTTCTTTTTCAACAAGGAAACGGAAGCAGAAAGCTAAAAGGAGCACCATGTTGCTTTGGGTGTCTGCTCCCAGAACTCTCCCTCTCCTATGATATGTGTGGAACAGACTTAAAAAGCTCTATGGGAGAGACACAAAGAAATTAATAACTCAGATTAAAAGGATTTTCTGGTTTTCTGTGGGTAATGAAGGAAGCTCGCCATAGATTGGAGCTCTAAGTTCTGTGTACTGCTATGCAGGATACTGCACAAACTTGGTTTAGAATCATTTTTCTATATTGTACATTGAAAAACCTGAAACAACAACTGTTGTGCTAGGGAGTTTATAAAAAATTATATTATACAAAGTGGCACTTGCACAGCTTTAATACACTCCAAATATTATGTAATGTAAATGTGGAGAGAAACTACTCAAAGGCTTGCTCTCTTTTTTCACTGGTAATCTCCAAATTGATTTCCACTCAGGTGATGACTGTACCTATAGTTCTCACCTCCATGTCAATGTTCGATGGGCTCTTTTAGCTAAAACTAACCCAACTTACATCAAAATGTTCTAGCAGGTGCTTTTCAGTATCGAGCAGAATGAAAACATGGTCGTAATGACTGTGTGGGCAACTGTGCCATCAAGTATTGCAGAGTGCTCAGCATCACTTCTCCCTGACAGCAGCAGTTTGTCACTGGTGCTTTAATGAAGGTTTTAATAGGTGCCACAAGCTGTGCAGACCAAATATTGTGCTTGTCTTTCAAAGTACTACCAATTCGAGTTTCGTTTTTCCCCCCCACCCCCCCGTACTCTTAAAACAAGCAGTCTATAATCTATTTGTCAGACATTTAAATGTCTGTAAGAGACTGAAAAGTGAAGACATTTACTAGAGGGAACTTTCTTAGTCATTCAGCTATTGAAAAAAGAAAAGCCTCCTGAGGTTTTTGTCCTGGTTTTTTTTTTTTTTTTATTTTTTTTTTTTCTTCAGAGAAATAAGCAGAGTTTGAAATACTGTAATTTTCCCCATTTCTCAGTATAATAGTTTCAATTCTTGTTGTGGAAGGCAAGCTGCCAGGAACAACCAAACAATGCAGTGATCTTCTAGAGATAAAAAAATTGTAATCCTGCCCCCCCCAACCAAACCTTCCTATAACCTTCAGCCATCCCATTCCAGGATAAAACAGGCTGAATCCTGGGATTCCTCTGTGTTTAACTTGCCTCTCAGCCAGAGCTGAGGCTACACACATGGAAGGTGGTGTTGTTTGCACTGATGAACACGAAGCACCTGCTGTGGTCAGACCTTGGCAGGAGCTTTAGACAAGAGCCAGGAGGTCTCACTGCTCTGGGAATGCTCTGGGAATGACTCTACTGAGCCCATGAGCCCACAAGGATTATTTTTTCTCAAAGGCAGCTGCAGGTGTTCTCTCCTAAAGATGTTCCCATGTGAAATCCTTCCTGGGTTTGTTTTGTCATCCCTGTGATTTATTTGAGTTATTAATGAGATACTTTGGGCTGTGCTGTTATTTCTGTGCTGCTCAGCACTGAAATGCCAGCTGGAAGTAAGGATGGAAAGCTGGAGGAACCGTTTTATCTTGTGTAGCTGCACCTGCTTTCCCCTCCTGGCCTGTAAATGCAGGACACTGGGAAGTCACTGGACCTTTGGGTGAGATAACCTTTGTCAAACAGCTTTTGTCACTTCTGCCACCTCCTCTGAGGGCAAACAGCAAAGCATGGGGTTCCCAGTCTCACTTCCCTGCAATTCCCAGCACGAATCACCCATTGGCTCATCCCAAAAACTGAGAAATGCCAGCAAAGTCTCCTCTGCAGGTGTGATGTCAGAGACAACCCCATCCATCCATTTCTGGGCTACTTTTGTCTCCTGCATTTGAAGGGGAAGAAGGGTCTGTTCCATTTTCTGGCATTTGTGAATGTGATGATGCTCCTTCAGAGGGGTTGTGCAGAAGCAGATCAGATCTGTACCTACAAACCCCTTACATTCATCTTCTCTTTGCACAACTAAATGGAATGTATAAATATCTGTGAATGAGTCTGAACTCTTCCCCAGAGCAGATCTGTACGTTCATATTCTCTTTGCACAACCAAATTAAATATATAAATATTTGTGAATGAGTCTGAACTCTTCTTCCTTTGAAGAGCAAACTTCCTTTAATTAAATAGTCTTTTCTTACTGTCTGATGTTAGTGACATTTTATAATCATACAATTACTGCTTCATTTCAGTTTTATGTTATTTTCAAAGGTCATAAAGGGTAATATTACAACATAGCCATACTCAGTGAGAGGGTGACAGCTGACAGGAGTTCTTGCATGGGGTTCTCATCAATAGATCTTGAAGTGCCTTAGAAAAATAGGGATTTTTTCCCTGTTTTAAAGGTGATGAACTGTGGCCCTGTGAGGTTGTTTAGCATGGCTCTGCAAACCTCTCCAAGTGTTCTATTGCCTAAACATCCCATCAGACTCAGAGCAATACATTAAAATACAGTGTGGAAACACAGAAGCAAAAAAAAAAAAAAAAAAAAAAAAAAAAAAAAAAAAAAGAAAAAGTAATCTTAATGGAATAAAATTAGGATTTAAAAAACAAAAAAAGAAGAAATGGAACATATTCCTGATAAATTCTGTATTGAGTGTCTGGTTCAAATCATCTCTTGGATGGATTCACATGAAGTTCATACGTAATGTCAGTTAATTTTCTAATTAATGATTGTTACCCTGGGATTGAAGCAATTCTCACCTGGCTTGGTGTGACCTGGCTGTTAAAAATGGCAAAGATCATCAGTGTCAGGAGCTGGTTTTCCTTTTCCTCTCTGGCAGAGAGAAGAGAGTGTTTGTGCTCTCCAGGATTCCAAGGAATTGAGTAATGTTGGGGAGGAACAGACAGGTGAGACTTCAGTGCCTGCTCAAGGGGCAGGAGGAAATGTGGTTTTTGATTTATATCAGTTTGTAAATGAATATCAATGACAGCCTGTCCCTGGTTTCACTTCTGTGTGGCTGTGTGACCAGATAATTCCTGCCGTGACCTGGAAGTAAAGTTGCCATGGAATTTTCTTAGGACATAATTGAAAGATTTTTTAATTTTTTAAGTCACATTTTAATACTCTATTACTAATTACTGTGGCAATTGATTTTTTTCTTTCTTACTACTTTTGATATACTTTTCTGATTTAGAAAAATCTTTGGTAATATTGAATATCATTCAAAAAGATATTAGCTCATAGTAAAAATGAAAATATTTTTATAATATTCATTGTATTATAGTTTTTTAAAAAGCCCACATATTTCAGTTTTGCATGTCGGGGACATTTCCTTTTCCTGCTTATTTAGTGGACTTGCTGCCCTGTCACGAAAGGAGCTGCTTTGAGGATTGGCAGGAAGGGGTTAATTGAAGGTTCTGAGTGTTTCTTTGAGGTGTTGCTCAGTAATTTTTTGCAAAAAGGCATTTTTCAGAATTTCTGCACTGACCACCTCTGTAGGCACAGCAGGAGCTCCTTGCAGGGGCTGTTGGATACATTTCCTTCTCTAAGGGAAGACAAAGTGCTCCAGGGAGCAGCTGCAAAGGGGAAATTCCTCCTGACTTTGGAGCAATCCCTGGTAATATCAACTAATTGCCTGTGATCAATGAAGAGCTGCTGCCCACGAAGGGAAGTTCTCCTGTGCTGTTCACTGCTTTAGGAAAACAAATTCAGGCAAATTTCCTTGGTAGGTTTGCTCTGTGATGGCACAGGGTTTGTAGGTGTGTTCCTGGATTTTTATTGCCTTCTGGCTCTTCCTGCAGCCCAGATTTCTGCTGGTTTCTCCTAATGCAGAGCACAGAAATGGGAATTTTCTTAATGTGACACACAGAGGGCTGAGTACAATTCAAATGCTAATATGTAGAAACCAAATCTCACAAAGGAGTGTGTTAACATTTGTCTTTATTCACACTCTATTTCAAAGGATATGTGCCAAGCTTTGCTTGACACTCAGAGCATTCTACATTGTACAAATTCACCCCTGAAAGGCAGAGAGAAGCATTTCCTTTTTGCATAAAGTCTTTTGATGCCATGGAAAAGTGATTTTTTCCTTATATGACCTCACCTGAGTCTGCTTTGCTGATTCCTCCACTTTCTTCAGCATTTCCATGTTCAATTTCCCTTTTGGGGGTAGAAACTGAACTGCATATATCCAGCAGAGTCTGGATGGGGAATTTACACACACACACACACACACACACACACACACACACAAACACACAAACACACACACACACACACACAAACACACACACACTCTACCCCAGCTGATTTTATTGCTTTCCTGAGTGCTGGGAAATCTCTCCTTGACTTTGGTGTTCTTTCCTCTCTTTTCCACCTTACCCTGCAAGTGCAGCTCCTTCCTGAGATCAGCCTGAGCTCCTTTTAGACAAAACACAAGTTCCTTTTTCACCTGGTCCTTATTAGAATGTGTATGGAGCTCACAGATCAGCAGCTTTAAGGTCTGTGTTTTGCCTGCTCTTGGTCCTGGCTGTCAGAATTCCCTTGACTTCAGGAATTGTGTTCCCCTGCAGCAGCACAGTGGGTGAATTCTCTGCTTTCATTCAGTTTGCTGAGCCAGTCGTTTCCCCTTGCAATCCATTTTTCCCCTGGAGAATTCATCTAAGCCAGGGGTATTAATACCTATCCTGAGTGGGTATTTCATAGTGCCCAGCTTTTTCAGGGTTCTGTGACCCACTGCCCTCTCTGCTTTCCCTGAGCTGGAGATTCCTTCAAATGCAGCTGGAGAGGAGTTTGTGCCTGCTCCAGCATGTGACCTCCTGCCACCACCATGGCCAGCTTCAGTCTTGGCCCTGGCTTCAGGCTTCTGCTGTCTTTGTCCCTTACTTGTCCCTGTCATATTCCAAGGCACAGGTTTTGAATTCTTTGGCTCCTCCATCATTTGCACCGTTTGGATGGAATGAGCAACTTGTTCCTGAATCTCGTTTTAGATTTCCCTATAATCTCTCCCTGCAGATGTTGGTGCTTCAGTGCTCACTGAAGTGATGCTTTGCTTTTGATGTACCCAAGCAACACGTGGTCTGCAGCCAGCTCCTGAAACTCACAAAGTATTTAAGAATGTGTTTAAATGCAAGGTCTTACAGAAAATGCAAATTTATTACTTCTTCCTTGATTCTCATGATAGATTTCTGGAGAGTGCTCTGAGGATTTTTTATTGGTGCTATCACTGCTTTGCCTTCATGCTTATGCTGATTTTCTTTCTTTACCAGAGCCCCATAACACTTGATATCAGTAGCTACAATTTCCTGCCACCTGTGGTGGAATATATTTCTTCATTATGAGCTTTTTGCTGCTTCCTCAAGTTTTGTCTTTGATTAGCTGCTATGGAATTTTTACACATCATCATTACTTGTCCTGTAAAACTTCATTATCTGATAGATATGAAAACTGCTGCTTCCAGCTCCTGTTGGTCCAGATCATTTAGTACCAGCACTGACCAGAACTGATGCTAAATCCAGTGTGAGAGAACGTAGTGGAAGGCTGGATTTTGTAAGGTTTATTTGGGATTTGTGGTTGAGTTTTTTTTCCCCACCCTTTCCTTAAGGTGAAAGAGCACTGGAAATGCCAAGGCTGGGATCAGTGGCTTACCTGAACTGAGCTGGAATACAGCAGAGATCATAACTTCTTAGTCTGAATTTGGTGAACATTTTCTTAGACTGTTTTGGAGCAGCTTTACACCCCTGTTTTAGAATCTGTTATAATTTTAAGTATCTCTTTATAAATGACAACATTTAGCAAAGGTTTGCCACTCACTATGAAATCTTCTGGGAATGAAATGATGTGCTGTGAATCCTTCTTCCCAGACCCAAATAGAAGAGAGCACAAATTGCATGATCTCCTGGCTTTATAAATGCAAGCATGGATCTTGTTTTTGTCCATTAAATGGGCTTTTCTGGACTCTTTAAAAACCCCACACTTTTTATTGCAGGAACATCTGCCCAGCTTCTCCTCTGTAACAGGTAGTTTCTTCTCTCCACCAGCATCATCTGGGATGAGGATAAAAACTGAGTTTATCAGAGTGTGATAAAAGAAGCATGTGTGTATATGAAGGCAAATGTAAATTTCCAGCATCAAAAAGAGGACTTGGCAACTGCAGATGTGTGGCTTAAACGCTGTAGGAGGAGAGGGAAGGAAGGATTTTGTTTCTTTGTGCTGAGCTTTGCTGGAGCAGCTGGTGTGAGCTCTGCAGCAGGGCTGAAGTGTCATCGTAGGTGAAGATGCTGCTGCTGTCTGGGATGCAATGATCCAGCTGATCCTGCTGGGAAAGCACTGCCCAGGGGGAATGCTGGGGGAAAGAGAGAAGGATCATTTCCTGTAATCTTTATTGGCATTTATATCTTTACACTTTCTAACCTTACCAGGCCCTGGATATAAATTCCAGTTTGGGGGGAGATGAGTCCGTGTTGGTTGTTAAAAATTTGTGTTAGACAGGAGAACTCTAAAAGCCTGGTCATGAAGTCATCCCTGGCACTGCTGGAAAAGCTGTAAGGATGACCCCAATGAGTGTCCCTGTGACCACTTTTCCCCACTTTTCTGTCACCTGGGCTGATCTGGCTGATGGCCTTTTGGTTTGTTTGGTTGTTTCTTTGGGGTTTTGTTTTGGGTTTGGTTTCTGTTGTGGTTGGTTGGTTGGTTTGGGTTTTCTTTCCAAACCTCACTGCTGAGGAATCCTTCCTTTCCCCACCATCCCACAGGTCCCCAGTGTGCCCAGTCCTGCTGGAGCAGGTGGTTCTCACCTGTGAATGTCTCTGTCAGTAGTGCTGGAAAAACAGCACTAAAATGGAAATTTAATCAGTGCCCATCCCAACTAAACTCTTTTTTTGGCATGCAGGCATTTCTCCCCTCAGTGTGGTTCCTGGGGGAATGACATGGCCATGGAGCACTTGAGACTCAGGGAGCAGCTGAATCCTCAGTGCCTCATAAGCTTCTTTTCATTTTTCCTAAATCACATCAAATAGAATTCTTGAAAATTAGCAATGTAGAGTTTCTGAGGAGAACTAGCAGCAGGTTCTCTTTTTATGGTAAGAGTTCAACAAGGAAACTTTTTTTTCCATATCCAGTTCCAGATTTTCTGGATCAGAAAGTGGCATCTAAACTAGAGCTTGGAACACCCAGGAGTGTGTTCTTTGTAGAGATGACTCTGGAGAGAGATTGGTTGGTGGATTTTGCAAGGTAGTGGGGTTGCTTTGTGTGAACAGATAGACCAGGTTGTGATTTTCAGGAAATCTGGTGAATGGGCAGCCAATGAAGTCTTGTCAGAACAAAGGGTGAAGGCTCCATTTCAACATCCCATGGCAAGGTCCTCTGATGGAAAGAAAGAAAGAAAGAAAGGAAAAGAAGAAGAAGAAAAAAAACAACCTGAGGCAATCAAATTACAGACCCAGCCCAACTGTTTCAGTGTTTCAGACTAAAGGATAGCAAATTGGGATTGCAAAGGCCAAAGGAGGAGACTGCAGGATTTCAAACACAAGGTTATTAAGGATCAGAGAATTTTCTGTCTTGTCTTCATGGAGTTTAAATTAATTTCGGTAAGATATGGATGGGTAAAGAGTAAAATTAAAGAAAAAAGAGAACCTGAAAAAATAGTTTTTATTGTAATCTGTATCTGAAGGAAAAATGTCAGAAACAGAAACTCTTCCAAATCATCATTACACTTTGAATACTGAGGATATGAAAAGGGCTTTAAAGCACTGGATTTTTTTGCAGCTGTGTGTGTATGAGTACACAGGGGGGTTGATGTGCCTGTTCACACATGCACTGCTGGAGCTCAGCAGCAGCCCCGAGCTACAGCAAGATTTAAATCTGCAAGAAACTTCAGTTGTTTCCCATCTGGAGGCTCATTTGAATCCTTTAATTTTGCTACAGAAGCCCTGACCTTTGTGATGGTGTTATTTATTTTTCCCTAAATTTTGTACCTTACAAGACTTTCGTTATTTCTGTGGTTGAATTTGAGCAAAACAGATCATTTTCATACTACAAATTTAAAAAGCGTGTAATTTAGATTTTGAGTTTTCAGTTTGCTTACAAAATGCTTGTTGTGCTCACGGAACACTCGCTCATTATATGACATTTTAAGTTCTCGTGATGGTAGCTCCTTGTCTATTAGGAGCTGGAAACTGGTTTGAATGATTCATTTTGAGCAGCTATTTTGGGGGTACTCACATCATCTTGGATGCGGCTTCACATGAAATGGATGGGAAAATGGGAGTTTGTATCCCTCCTCCACCTAGCAATTTAAATGAAAATCCATAACACTTGAGCAGAAGGCTGTCACTGGGATCTTTTTGGGAAGAAAATGCTTTAAAAATACAGCAGAAAAAAACACCCAAGGCAGGATCCCAGGAATGAAGAATGGTGGGAAATGGAGGAAATCCTGTGGGCAGTATCCAAACTCACACTTGGCTTTAAGTCATAGATGTTTGCAGAGCCTGAAGAGAAAATCAGCCAAACCAGCTCAAATGAAATTAAAACAGCAGCAAGGCAGGAAAGAAGCTTGGCTTATGTTCTCACACACTGGGGCAGAAGGATCTGCTCCCAAAAAGGGTTTGGGGTTGCTTGCCCCTGGTTGGGAAGGATGGAGAAGGAAGGAAGGAAATACACAGATATATCATTAGAGCTCTAAAATATAACCAGAGAAAGTCCCTCTCCAAAGAGAGCAGTCAGATGTTTTCTAAAATGGGATTTTAACAAAAAAACCCAAAACTTTTGCATTGTGTAACAGTCGTGTCATTTTTGTGGCTGTGGCTACTGGCTTGGAGAGGCTTCCAGACTGTTCTGTAGCAGGTAAAATTCAGCAATATGAGCAAATGAAATACTGTCACAATATTTGTTTGAGTATTTCTAAAGTACAGAACCAAGATGCACTTTCGCTCAAATGCAATCAAAATGCAGTAGTGTATGAAGGTTTAAATGAGCAGTGGATTTAATGAAACTTCTATTACACTGGCACTGGTTCCTTGTTGATTAATGAGAAATAATCCATATTTCTCAGTGCAGGAAGAAATCATGTATAAAAATACAATCTTAATCATATTTTTCATACAAGCTGTAAATAATATAGTTTAAGGTTTTTGTTTCATCTCTCTGCAGTGTTTTTTTTTTGTTGTTGTTTGTTTGTTTGTTTATAGGCTGGAAGAGGTTTTTTTTCTTTGTTTATAGGCTGGAGCTGTAACTTAACATAGGCAAAAGTCCTGCCATGTTACACTTGCCCAGTTTGACCAGTCAACGATGAATATTCACTTATTTTGTGAGCAGATGGGATTCCAAGTCAGTGCAGAAATCCTGGCAGAAGTTATTTCCTTTTGTACTTCTTATGTTCCAGTTCTTTTCACACCTCTCCTTCCATGTGGGACATGCTTGGTGTGGGCAATCTGAGTTCTGACAAAATATTGAAATGTGAACAAAGAAGGAGTGGAATAACTTCGTCTTCTCCACGCTGACATGTTCTTGGTGTGCTCCTGTGTTCTTTGGGGTGATTTCTCCCTGGATGAAAACCACCTCCTCAGAATCTGGTAGACAGGGATTAAGGTCTGTTGTGCAGAAAGCAGTGACTGGTCACTGAAGTGCAACTTTGTGCTCAGCTTTGCCACCAATAAATGAAATATTTCCATGTGAGTCCTGGACTGCTGTAAAAGAAAGGTCTTCTCCTAACAAAGCTTTAATAAATCCAAGGAATTCTTGCCAGTAATTTTACAATGCCAGTCCCATGGAGTTCTAAGACAATGCAATCCACAAAATTTATAGAACTTCATTAAATATCACACCTGTTAATTCCCCTTTAAATTGAGGACAGGGAACCAAAAAAACTTAAAATGAGAAAAAAAAAAATTGCTCTGCCACGAGACCTTAATGATTCTTTCCACGTCTTAAGTACATTCCCTAGTGCTAATTTTCTACTTCTAATTGTTTGGTGGATGAACTTGTAAGGTGCTGTTATACATTAGACTGGAAACTGTTTGGGGATGGAGTTGTCTGGTTGTGTGAATTTTCATAGAATACATGTTATTTGCCATAATATCATTTATACACCTGGAGTAATTCTGCCATCCAGGATTTAACAGCTCCTTCTAATAGGTGACAAAAATTTAATTTTTGTGATTTTTGACCTTTTTCTAAAGTAGTCCTTTCACTCATATTCTGAAATAGAAGGAAATTTTCCTAGAAGCAATTCTTTGTGCAAACTCTCTTCTGGGGAGAGCTCCTATTGCAAAATGCCTGACAGCTTTACTGCAACTGATTTGAGAGTGCAAAAGGTCAAAAATGTCCTAATGTGGTTTGGCAATCCACCTGTCAGCACAGCACATTTCAGAAGGGCTCTTGGGGCTTTGTAGAAATTGCATTTTTCCTTTTGATTTTAATTTTATACCTGGATAGGATTAGGGGGAGGATTCAGCTGATGGCTGAGTGGTAAACCAGAAAATATTTTTAGAATGGAAGATGCATACTGGAAAAGACTGGGACTCAGAGGGATGGGGTATGAGGAAATACTTATAAACTTTAATTATGAGTAATAATTAGTGAGTGATGTAGGAAAAATATTTCAAGTATTTTTTTTCAATCCACAATGCCAGATCTCCATGTTTGTTTTCTCCTGGTTTGTGTAATATTATTCCTGACCTTGCTCCCCACTGAAGAAATATCTCACAGCAGAGTATCATCCAACCCAAAATATCACTTCCTAGAGAACATATATTTATTGAGAATATTGAGTCATTGGTTTAGTTACTCACTCTGCCTTTCCATCACCCATCATTTTGCCAGAGCTGCTCCCTGGTGATAGTGACCTTGCAAGATGACAGATTAATTCCAGTGTCTGGGAATTTGTGCAGGCTGCTCTTTTACAATATGTGTATACAAAACATAAAATTTTTTAATTCATTAAAGCAGTTTGACTTTCCCCAACCCAAACTCAAACACAGGAGAAGCTTTATGAACTCATCCTTCTTTTTTTCTGCTCTTAAGCCTCCCCTGTCACCTGAAAATCCTTTGCTTCCAATCTGTTCAGTGGCACAATGAAGCAGCATTCATGGAATTCTTACAGTGCAGGATGCCAGATCCACCCAAACGGTGTCACAAATCTCACCATGAGCGAATCTGTGGGGTCAAAATGCCAAATTGTTGATGTCACCTGTTGGGGAGGAGCTGCCCAGAGCAACGAACTCAGGGAAGTGGAATTGGGCTCTCCAGGTGCCTCTGGAAGAGAGTAACTTCAGTAGGTGCTCTTAGAAAAGCAGCCCACAACACCTCCAGTCCTCCTGGCTCCCCCCCAAAACCTCTGTGAGAGCTTAACTGCTTTGATTTTTATCAAAATGGCTTTTGGGAAACTGCTTCACTGTCACTGATTAATGGGGTGATTTTAAAATGGGATTTTTAGACTGGAATTTAGGGAAATTTTTAACTGTTTTCACAGCCCTGATGAAAACCACTCCGGAGTTTGCAGCCAGCCTGTTTTGCTTTGGGTTTGTTTGTTTGTTTATATCTGATCCATATGGTCATTATGAATACATGGTAAGATGCTGAGAGGAACATGTTAATAATTGGGAGCACATAACTTTGTTAAAGATTAACTTTGCAGTTGTGACTATGCCCATACATATTCTGTTTGCTGTTGTGGGAAATACTAGTGAAAAGCTGTGAGAAGTAATTGCAAAAAGAGGCCATAACTTCTGAGTGGTACAGAAAATTCTCTTTTTTTACACACCATGGAGTTTTTCCTGAGCAGAACTGATTTATGTTTGATTTTGCACAGTAAATATGCACCCTATGTGTAGATGTTCTCCCCTGGGACACTTCAATTGAGCTTGAAATCAGAAGACACTTTGTGGTCAGTCAGGATTCATCATCCGTGGCATAATTACCTTCTTGTGGAAGGGGATTATTGACCTTTGTGACGTTTGGTAGGGTTGAGACACCTGGTTGTTGCACCACAGCTTCAGCTGATGGAAAAGTGGGGTTTGGCCATTTTGGTTTCACCTCCATGGGCCCAGTCCTGCCCTGCTCTGCCTCCTGCACTCGCCTTTGAGCTCATCCAAGTCCTGCTGAGTCTTCAGGGAGCCCATGCTGGGAACAGCCTATCCAACATCTAGAGCTCTGGGATGGCTTCTGGAGGATGAGCTGGAGCAGAGCCCAGCCAGAGCAGAAGGAGAAAGCAGGGATTTATTAAAAGAATTCACTGGGCACACCTGGGCAGTGCCAGAGCCTGGCTGGGTCACATCCAAGGTGAACCCAAAATGGGCACAGAATGGATGCCTGACCACGAGGGCTCACACTTTGATAAGTTCTGGTCCATCAGCACATTGGAGTTAATTGTCCAATTCCAGCTCCAGGTTATGAAGCTCCATCCTATTTGGTTTTCCTTCTCACTTCACCCCTGGTTCTGTTCTTGGGCCTGAAAGTTGTATTGGCCGTCCTTGGTGCCAAGCTGGAGAAGGAATTGTTTTGTCTTCCTGCTCTGTGAAGAGAGCTCAGCAGCACCTAATATGAAACCCAGAGGTACACCCTAATCCAGCCCAGATTCTGAAAAACATAAAAGCTAAAATTTAAGGCATTGTCTGGAGTTGAAAGAAAATCACTAAGAGAAGACTTTCATTCTTTAAAAACTAGGATGGATCTGATTCTGTTAAAATTTCTTGATGTAGAAGTTGTGCTCCATCCTACCCAGGGACAGCAGACACTCCGTAAGATCACTGGTAATTCTAGCATTTGGATTAACATTCAATGAATGTTCTGTGGCTGATGCACTTTCAGCTATATTTGTTAAAAGAAAAAGCTTTAGCTCTTCATAATTTCTCTCATCCTTTTTTTTTTTTTTTTTTTTTTAAAGAGAGGTCATTATTACAGAAAGTAAAATCATAACTTGTGTGTCTCTGTGAACTTAAATTTGCATTTGAGCTGTTGCACCCGTTGGCTTCCAGTTGAGATTTTCTTATTCCTGGAGCTGATGGAATACCAGCACACTTTGCTTAGGCAGTGATAATGGCCCAGCAGACTAGCAGTTGAAATTAAGATCCATGAAGGAATATTTTTTGACAAAAGCAGAAAAAGAATCTCATTCCCTTCTCCTTGAACATCACTTTCCTGCAGTTAACCCTGCAGAGAGCTAGCTTGGAAAGAAAAAAAAAAAAGCAGAAACAGAGCCAAAGCCAAGCTTCAGGAAGACAGAAATTAAATTTCTGTAAATCCAGATCTCTGAAATGAATATTTCTGAGGTGAAAAACTCCAGTCCCACACAGGGAGCAGGGAGACGCTGCACTAAGAAGGAGAATGTGACACAGGTCTCTGGCAGGAGGCAGCTCCTGGATCTGCTTGGGTGTGCTGCATTCTGCCTCTAAGAGATGCTTAACATCCAAACTGAAATATTGCATGGTTTCCATTGTCTGAGAGTGTTGAAAGGAACCTGTAGAATCTGAATCCAAGCAGAAAGATTAAATTAAATGAAAACTAACAGTATCATGAGGTTGTTGGATAAGGGAGAAGCATGGCTCTCACAGGGACATTAATTTGGATCATGGGGTTTATTTGTCACCTCTGAGGGAGAAAACCCTGAGTACAGAGACTCCAGAGCAAGAGCAAACTCACAGCTGCACAAGGCAGAGTTGTGCAGAGGTTAACTTTGTGATTCTAGCCTCATCCAATGTGATAATTACCTTCGGCACCTTTGTGTCCAGGCCTAATTCATCTCTCAAAGATAAGGAAATAATTTTAAGCTTAACCTCATTCTTCATGTGCCAAATAACACAGTTGTACAATAAAAACTTAGATGTTCAAGTTGGGAGTAGGGAATGGAGGCCAGCGTCTGGGGCAAAAGCAGTATTTGGACAGGAAAATGTGCAGGAGTAGGTGGAAATTTTGCCTCAAAACAAGTCTTGCAGCAGGATTTTTAGTGGTAAACTGGGATTTGCTATGGCGAGACATGTCCGATTCTCCAGCAAACATTTGTGGATTTCCAAAGAGGCCATGGTTCAGGCAGTATCTCCGTGCCTGTGGTGGCATTTTATGGTAGGCTCTATAAAGCTACATGTGCCTGGTTAATTTTTAGTTTTGTACTGTGGCTCAGACACACTTTGTGCAAATATGCTTTGATAGAGGCTAAAATCCCCAAACTCCAACCTGAGACAGTCTTTAGTGTATTTGAAATAGGAGTGGCACAGGTCAGTCCAGATAAAGAGGGGAATATTTAAGAATTCTCGAGGTGAAGGAGTCTGTAATTGCTACCTGGCACCTGAAGAGGAGATCTAAGTGTAGTCGATAGCTGTGTTGATGATTTCTCCATTAACTCCTGTGTGTGTGAGTTCTGTTTACAGCTGAATAATTGTTTATATGTAAATAAAGCCATTGCATCTCTCTTTCCCTCTGTAAGGACAGTTTCAGCTTAATTACGTCGGAGAGAGATGTGTGGGGAGCTGGGGAATGTTCATCTTGTGATTCATTTTAAATTTGCTTCCTGTTTATTTGCTACTTGCCACACTTAATTGAGTTGGGTTTTATTTTTTGTTTTTTTTTTTTTTTTTTTTTCATGGAAAAATGTGCATTCTTTCCTTCTGTTTTTATCTAATAGGTTACATTTTCATTCTTTCTGGAGAATTAATTAAGGTGAACTGTAGCTTCTTTTCCAGGTACCTGAATGGGCTGAGATACTGCTGCCATTTCTCGTTACGGATGTTTGAACAACTGTAGAATCTCTTTAGAGATAATCGTATTGGGGCTTTTTTTACAGTGTGAGAGGAGAGAAATCATGAATTAATCTCTTCAGCGGACCTTGGCTCCTCTCACAGCAAAGTTTCCCTCCTATAAATGCTGGGTATTATGTCAGCTCCCCAGAAGTGCTCATTATCACCTACACACTGGGTGTCAAGTGCTGCTTTCTAAAGAGATTAGTACCTTTTCCTCCTCCTCCTCCTCCTCCTCCTCCTTCTCCTTCCTCACTCTTGCTCAGCTAAGGAGAAGAAAATCCAAATTACCGCAGGCATCCAGGATGGGAGATAGAAAATAATGCCCTCGTTTGGTTGCTGCTGCTTGGAGGAGGGAAATGAGATACAGGATGTGATTCCTGCTCAGCAGCGCTTTGGTGCTGACCTAATTCCACCTGACGTCAGGAGCTTTGACACTGGATGCTGAGTCTGGGGCTGAGCACAGAGGGGCTCTGAGGCTCCCAAACCCTCTCTGCACACCTGGCTGTTTCCTTAGGAAAACAGGTGCTGTAAGCCAGGCAGGCAAGGAAACACAGGGATCTTCTCCCTCTGGGCTAGGGAAGGGAAGCAAAACTGCAATCATAGTTTATATAAACATAAAACATATGTTTGTATAAACATAAAACCAAATTCTAATCAAAGGGGACCTTGAACCATTGAATGATTTTTTTTTTCTTTTTTCTGTTTTTCTTTGTGGCTTCTGTAAGACACCTACACCTGTGAGAAGGTTTGGCTAATTGGGCCCTTATCAGTTTTTTTCCCAGCCACCTGGCAAGAACCACTCACACTTCTCTAAGGGCAGGAATTTGGCTCCTTTACCAGGCAGGACTGACAAAAATCAGACAAGTGCAGATTAAGGAGGAAAAATTCCATTTACTTTTTCCACAGCTGATATTCCCTTGGACACTACCTGTGCAGGCAATGAGGATGCCCAGAATGAGAAAAGATGGATCACAATGGAAAAAAGTGAATAAAAACAATCCAAGCAAAAAACACCTGTAACAGTAATGCCTGCTTTTGTAGAACAGGAAGAATAACAGCATTCTTTGATTTCAGCTCTGTTTACAGAGGTGAAAGAGAGACAACAGAATGAGCTTTTGGGAAATAGGACATGCTGCCACATTGGGAAAGTGCAGGGAGAAGGAGGAGGAGCATTTTCTTCCCCACCTCTTAATTTTTTTTTAAATTTCCAGCCATGCTTGCTAAGCACTCAGTCTGGACCACCCTGTTGAAGACTGCAATGAAATAGTTCTGAAAGCTTTTAGGTTGTTTTTTCTACCTATTTAGAATCACAGGATCATTAAGGCTGGAAAAGACATCCAAGATCATGGAGTCCAAACTTTGAACACCACCTTGTCAGTCAGGCCATGGCTCTGAGTGCCACTTCCAGATTTTTCTTGGACACTTTAGCATTCCTTTGAAGCAAATGACTGGGATTAAGATTCTCTGCTTCTATTTCTGCTTTAAGCAGGCTCCTGCAGGCCGGACTGTGAGATGTTATGTTTGGATAATTCATCCTAATAAATTAAAGGCTGTGTCCCTTAGACTGCAAATTCAAATTCTGTGGAGAAATACAGTGACACCAGCAGTGTGGGCAATGGCATGTCAGCCTTTTCCATGGAGTTTCCACATCAGAATTTTTAATAGATTTGTCCTTCTCACTTTTTCTGGAGGATTTCATGTCTTTGGGGCAGAGGTTTTCCAGCTGTGGCACTGCTAATGTGAGTTGGTGCCTGTGTGCAGGCTGTGCCTCTGCCTGGCAGCTTGGCCTGCTCCGGTGCTGTCCCTGCAGAGGATCCCTGTTTTCCCCCTGTCCTTGCTGGACCTTGCTGGTAGGGAAGTCACCAGTTCTTGGTTGTGGGCAGCTCCTCCAGAGGAGGATGAGCCCTTGGGCAGAGATGCAGGCGTTGCACTGGGATTTGGGCAGCAAACAGGGAACGGTTCTGGAGGTGCAGAGGGAAAGGTCCCTCTGCCAGTGGTCACAGGGAAGTGAAAGAAGTTTGGAAGTTCTTCCCTGCAGCAAGCAGCATTGCTTCTCTTTTTTCAGATTTAAACATTGGGCAGGTGGATAAAACAAACTCTTCAGAGAGTCCTTGTTACTAGGAGCTCACAGAAGACAGAAACAGGCACTGTTAGCAAATAACCCTAATACTGGAGTGTTTTATGGTGCTGAGGAAGCAGTGCTCCTAAAGGTCTTTTCCAACCTAAATCATCCTGGATGTGGGGCTTGGAGGAGCTGTTCCAGTTGTTGTTCAGTGCACACAGAAGATTTACATCCATGCCACACAAAAATGGTGTGTGTGTTCTGAAGAGTGCTGGGTTCTTGCTGTTTGGTTTGGAGTTTTTATATAAGGTATCACAGTTGAAAGCTGAGGAAGCAGGAATTCAGTTTTATATCTGAAGAGATCTGAAAGTACGATTAAATTAAGAGGGGTAATTTTAACACAAAGAGCAAAGAATATGTGGTGTGGAAGGTAAGCCAGCAGAAAGGAGCTGCTGCCTGAGATCAGACACAAGAGCTAGGGCTGGGATTCCTTCAGACCTCAGTCTTGTGCTGACTTTAATGCTTTGTAAGTCGATGTTCTGAGATTTGACCAGCATGTATGTAGGTTAAAAACTGAGAGAAAGGTCCCCTGAACTATTTTGAGGATTTTCTAATCCATGAAAATAAGAGAAGGTATTCAATATTTTTAAGAACTCAGAGGAAAAAGTCTGTAGTATCTGTGCTATGTTCAGTAAAACTCAGAATATTGAATTTACTCCTCTGAATTTTTGATGCAATTTAATAGAGAGCAATAAATTCCCCAGCAATTTGTATACTTAATATTTATTTTGTATTTACCCAGTAGATTGTATCTGCCTATGGAAGGCCTTCAATACTGAGAGTTTATCTGTGTATTTAGCAATCTTCTGTTGCATTTGGGAGATGATCTATCGTGGATATATTTAGGAAGCGGACATGGTGAAATTAAATCACTTGGTCAAGGTTACGGGGAGAATTTGAGATGGATATTGAAATTAAGCCTGGATCTTTCTAGCCCTGAGCTAATCCTGTTGCAACATAGTCACCCTCTATTTGAAATCTCTTCTGTCATCATGGGCTTGTTTGTGGCTTTGGCTGAATTTGCTGCAGCCACCAAATGTCTGTGATACCCAAGTGGGGACGCTGGTAAAACAAGCAGCCCCTCTGCCCCAACCCCAGCTGCTGGGCAGAGTGAAGCCCTCCTCCTGGAAGAATTCCCAGTTGTTATGCAAGTTTCGAGCTCAGAAGATCCTCAGTTAATCATTCAGCTGGATGGAAAGGAAGCACTTTATTCCAGGGGGCACTCCCAGAAAGTATCTTGAAATAGAGGAGTGGAGCTGGGCTGGGAACTGAAGGTGCTGGCCCAGACCTTGGTGCCAGGCAGTGCCACCAGAGGTGAGGAGAAGCCTGCAGAGGTCTCAGACTTGGCTTTTAAGTGTCTGGCTTGAGAACTGATCACAGAACTGGGGCAGTGTGGAGCTCAGCACTGACTGATTGCTGGGCTCTTCACTCCAGGATTTTCCAGGATGACATAACCGAACATCAGCTGTGCTAGCTTTCATTCTTTTTCAGCTAAATATACATCTCTGGAGTCTTATGGAGCTTGAGCTGATTGTGTGGTGATGGAGAGGTAATGTTTTATGTAAGGCATGTGTAGGAGATCTGAGCAAGATCTCCACAGGGATCATTTTACAGCCTATAAACGTGGGATCAGTTATTTACAGCTGAAGTATGGGCTGAGAGAGGAAGGGATAAAGCATCCCAATCCCACTGTTACATTATCTCTAGAGAAGTGCTCAATATCACACTATTTGCTCAGGATAAACTAAAATTGATGCCAGGTCTCATTAGGTGCCATATTTATAAAAGATAGGCTATTGGCTTGATAATTATATTTCTAAGTTCACTTTCAATCTTGAGGTTTCAAATCCTTAAAAAAAAAAAAAAAAAATTCCTTTAAGAGAGCTTTAAGGTTATCACTAAATCTTTGAACAACTGTATTACTTTAACTGAACTGGATGCTGGCTTTGCTGTGTCCAACAGCCAATTTTTTAGTTCCTCTTGCTGGATGCACAAGTCAGAAATGGTGTTTTAAAATAATAACTTGGATTGGTTCTGTAAGGGACAGAAAAATGTGCCATAATAATGTTCTTTGCCTTGTACTGGTTAAACATTCCCTTCCTAGAGACTGAAATCCCTGCCTTGCTGCTCTTGTGCTGATTCTGCAAACACACCCAGAGTCTTTCACTGCTGAAACACCAGTGCAATCACTTTCCCTATTCATGGTGCCCAAATAAACCATGTGTTTAGGTTTTCTCATAAACCAGGAGAAAAGAAGCCAGATTTTCTTACAAGTGAGGTAATCTTGCTCTTTACAGACAGTGATTTCAGCCTTTATTATTATTTTTGCCTTTCAGGAAACACAGGATCCAAAACTTGTATAAATAAATATCCTGGTTTATTATTTGTATAATTCATGCTTTTCCAGTGGGTTCCTTAAATTCCATATTGAACAGTTTTAGATGGTCCTTCATAAACCCTGGCCATCCTTCCTTCCAGGGCATTCTCTGAGTTTCTTTCCTCAGCTGGTTTAGAAGTACCTCCTTTTACACCCAGCAAAATTATATCCTCTAAGAGAAATTAACTTCTTCTTTTCTTAATAATGCAATCAACGTAATTTCTGCATAATTATATTTAACTTAGTTTAGACTGAGAGAAAGCAAATGATGCAAAATGAAGTTCTGTTATTTTTCATAATCCTGTAGGGAAGAAGAAGAGGCATCCCAAAGATGCTTTTCCAACCATTTTAGAGGATAGATGAAGGAAATGGTTCTTTTTAATTCCTGTGCTAACAAAAGATTTCTTTTTTTTGTTGGAATGAAACATCTCCTGGACTCTGGGGAGGGCTCTGCTGGTGTCAGTGGCAGGACTTCAGGTGACATTAGTGAGGGGTTGGCTACAGATGTGCTGTGGGATCGGTGTTTTTGTTGTGTATCAACAGGACACTTGTTTAGCTACAAAAGGGTCTTTGTGACAATCAAAGGATACCTTTGTCTCTTGGGACCAATTTCTTTCAACACCTGGAGGGCTCTGTACCTCTGTTAGTTAACAGCTGAGCTGTGGCCTTGCCCAGCACTGTGTCCAACCCCTGGGAATTTTTTTTCCCAGACAGGCCAGGGAATGCACCATCAGTTTCCTTCCCAGGGAGTGAAGTTGCTTCTGGGAGCTGAAGCTGCTGTGTTCTACTGAGTGCCCTGAGAGGGTTTGGGTGCCTGGAGAGGAGCATCCACAGCTCCCTGGGGTCCCCAAGGCAGCAGCAACAGGGGACACTTCAGGTGGCACCTGGGCTGTGCCAGTGCTGGGGGCACCAGGGGGACCCTTCCTTAAGGGGGACCCCAGGATTTCTGTAAAACAAGCAACTGAGGGCTCATAGCTCCTCTGAAATGCTTCCTTGAGAAACCATTGCTTTTCTAAAGGATAGTTGAGCTTGATGTTCAGATGTTTCTTTAGAGAATTAATTACTTGAAAATCAGTGCTAGACATCTCAGCAGTTTGGGGAAGCTTCTGTGTGAGTCTTCTCTCCCAGGCACAGAAGTTACCAAAAATTCCATTATTTTAAAAGGAGAAAAGGTAGAACTCTGAATTATGCTTCATTATATATTTTATTATTTTCTCTCTTACACATATTATGATCTTCCATTGTTGCTCCTGAATTGGAATTAATGAAATGGCAAGAGGAAAAAACCTCAGTGGGATTTAATTTTGCGAATAATGTGCTGAGGGTTCTCATCACTACTTTATCTAAATATAACACTGTGAGCATTTCTGGTGCTTGTGAATTAGAGGATGTTTGGAAGCTGCAGCAGCTCCTGGGAAACCCAATTTTCCTCTCCACAAATCGAAGATAGGAGAATTAAATATAATTAATATGGAATATCTGTGTTTAACTGTTTTATGGTATGTAAGCACAGAACATTTAGATGTCTTTAGTGAGCTAAGCTGAGGACACGATGCAGAACTACACAATTTATTTTTATCCTCAAGGTCAAGTAGCATCTTTGAGCACTGACATCGGTGTTCAAGAAATATGGGTCATACTACACAATTCCCTTCAAAGTTAGGAACCCCGGTATATATTATATATGTACACAAGTATATACATTGCTGATTATCTTCTTTTCCTTGGGCTTTTGAAAATAAAAGCTGTATATTTTTAGAGACTGGAATGTCTGACTTAAAGAGCAAAACCCCAAGATGCATAACAGAGGTATGAAGTTGATCTTTGTAGGACAGTGTTGTGTTAAAGAAAAAAATGCCATTTGTATAAAGAAATTAAGGAATCATTACAAATATGGTAATTCCAAGAAGAAATGTGGATTAAGATAGAATTTGTGCTTATCTGATGGTGCTGGACACTCTCAAAATTACTGAGCTGAAATGGCAGATGAATTCTTAATGGTCTTACATTATCAGCCCATGTACAAACCACCTTGTAACACTTTAAAAAGGAAAAATACAATGATCCTCTCCTGGCTCTTACTGGTTTACAAGCGCTTCAAACTCTCCCTCTTAGCTTCCCTTTTTTGGAGTGATTTAAGCAAACTTCGCAGATTTGTTTCCTCAACCTCCCAACAAGGCTTCTGTATTTTTTTACTAGTAAATTATCTTCTTTTTTTTTAAATTATTATTATTATTTTCACCCATTGTTTCTGTTCATGGATATCAGGATGGATGTGGATGATCAGGTGAGGGCAAGGAGGAGGGATGGTTTCTGCCATTCTGGAGGAGGCTGTTGGGATTTTATCAATATAATCTGCTGGTTTATTACTGGACATTAGGACATCCAAAAGATTTATTTGGAGCAAAAGCCTTGCTAAGAGATCATGTCTATGAGTTATTCCTGGAAAAGGGGGAGAGTGATGTTGGTCATTCTGGATGAGGCCTTGAGTTCTGGGCTTTGGAATTTGTCTGCTGGTCCTGGAGCACTTCCTGGTGGTCCCTGTAGCCCTGTGAAGGGGAGTTTGGCTGGATGTGGCATGTGAGCTGACAAATGACCTCCAGTGAAATAAATAATCAGACTTTTATTTCCCCTTCACAATGCCACATCCTGTTCTCAGTGCCTAAACCAAATTGTTGCTGGTGCAGAAAAGAACAATTCTGGCTCTGAAAAAAGGGAGGTAAAAATACAGTGAATAAATCACTCGAAATGTAATCAGGAGATCAGTCCAACCTCCCAGGCTGTGCTCTCTGGTAGGTTAAACCTGGCTGTGACCCAGCCAGGAGTTGGGCTCAATGCTCCTTGAGGGTCCCTCCCTGGATATTGTGTGATTCCATGAAGTAATGACTCCTTTGGGTTCCTTCTTCTTGGTCTTTTGGTTCTGGTCTTTCCTGGCTCCTTTATGGGGGATAAGAGAGGTGCTATCATGCATTGTTTGCCCCTAAATCCTTTCTTGACACATTTCTGACCGAACAAAATGAGTGGGATTTTTTTGTTTTGGTTTGGCTTTGGTGTTTTTTTCTGTTTTGGTGGTTTTTTTTTTTTTTTTTTTTTTTTTTTTTGGGGGGGGGGGGGTGTGGTGGTGGTGTTTGTTTTTTTTTTTTTAAACTCTTCCTGAAGGAATGGAACCTATCCTCTCAGTGAGGATTCTCCAGCACATCAGTGTTGTTGGTGAAGGACAATTTGAAAATAATGGACAGTTTGAAGGGTTATTTAGCTAAGGGAAATACTATAAAATGTGTCAATTTTGTTTGGATGTGAGATTATTCTAGACTAGATATTGGTGGGGGATTTTCCCTCCAATAAGGTTTTTGTTCACATGTTCACTCTTCTGTGCTGGACAGACCCTTTTACACTGCAATAAGGTTTTGGCAAGCCCTAAGCTCAGTTGCTTCAAAAAGTTCCGATATTTTGGCAAAATTTTCACACCTCTTGTTTCACAGTGTTGTGTCTGGGGTTAAGGGACAGCTCGTGGATCTTCAGGACATGGCTCAGTCTGGAAGCCAAGCCTGACACCCACCTAATTTTCATTTAGAGTGTATTTTTATTTCCTAGATGGACTATATTTATAACAATAGCATTTGGTTCTTGTATTTAGTTTAATATTTAATAACATGAATAATTATTTTTGTGCAAATCATGTTACATCGCTAAGTAAATTTTCCACAGCAATAACACTTGAAGCTTTCTCATTGTAAAGATTACTCTTTGCTGAAGAATTTGAACATTTATTTAAAATCTAGATATAATTGTGAATACAGATTCTGAGTTCTTATAGGAGAATATTTATATCTTAAAGCCACAAATAGCCATAGGGGTAATTTCAGATCAGGTTTGAATCTATAGTTGCTTGAACCCTTGGACTGGCTTCTGTGAGAGTTATTCCTAGATGTTCCAGTGGGATTGAAGGGATTGATTTGTTGCAGTTCACACTTTTTTCTGTTTGTTTTGGCTGAAGTGCAGCCATTCTGTCAAATGCTGCCATGCAGGGAAGGACAGGACTGGTGTGAAACATTTTGGGCTGTACCAGTACATTCCAGCCAGTACCAGTGAACCCTTCCAAGGCTCTGGGACCAGTCTGAGTTCCCACAGCGAGGGGGGTGGCAGTGCCAGCCCGGGTGACATCAGCAGCACAAAGTGACCGGTTTTGCCAAGCTGGGGGTTGTGGCACAGGGGAGAACATCCGAGGTTCTCAGTGATTTGTGTGATAGGAGAGCTCCAGCTCCTCCTTCCACCCAGGGGAGCACCAGGAGCTGTGTGGCTTTGTGGCCCTGCAGAGAGGAGAGACCCTGGTGCAGGGCTGGGGGGGTCACTCTCACAAGGAGGTGGCTCCAGGGTGGCTTCAGGATTCCCGGGATGGGGCTCTGGGCTGGGGGGACACTCTGACAAGGAGGTGGCTCCAAGGTGGCCCCAACACTCCCAGAACAGGGCTCTGGGTTGTGGTGACACTCTCTGCAGAAGGTGGCTCCAGGGTGGCCCTGAGATTCCCAGGATGGGGCTCT
>CM031868.1:3490581-3528357 GCA_018697195.1 Certhia americana | reverse complement strand
CAGAAGGTGGCTCCAGGGTGGCCCTGAGATTCCCAGGATGGGGCTCTAGGCCACCCTGGGGGCTGCCCGTGTGTGCACGTTCCTCAGGCAGGATGATCAGCAGGGCACAGATACCCACGGCTTACCAAAGCTTAGCAGGTCAGATTGCTTTGCCCACTAAGCTAAACATAGCCTTTTATCTCATTATATTGGGAAAACCCTCTCCTCAACAGGGGGCAATCGCTGCAGGTGATTAATTACTAGAAAATGTGTATCAGAGTTGGATTGTTTGCTGAGATACCAAAAGTTCTTTTTTCATAGTTTGTTAATATTCTCTTCTCCCGTTCCAATTGTAGAGAGTGATTGAACCTTGTCCCACTGTTTTTTCCCTTTATGTTAATAATTTGCCTTTATTAGAGTAATAAATAAGGCTGATCCAGGCTTCCATTTGGAGCCATTTTACAAAAAGTCTACAATGGGAGCTACTGTATCAGCCTGTGAGATTTACAATCAGGAGGTCCAGGTACGTAGGAAAAGTCCATATATTGAAGAATAAAAGCTTTAAGTTCTCAAAGGAGCATGCATTTCCTTAATAATACTAATAAAAGTCCATGTTTGTAATTCAATTCTTTTCTGTTATTTCTTCCTGTCTAATCTGAAATATGACTGAAGCACTTGAGCAGCTTAAATAGAACCATGGTGGGTTTCTTTTTCAGGATGCAGTCCAAGGTCATGGTGTGACCTGGCTGTGTAAAGGGTGTACTTAAGGGTCATATCCATGTCACAGTCAAACACAATTTCACAGCAAAGGATGCTCCTTCAAACTCATCCTGCTCGGGTTATTATTTTCAAATGGAAGATAAGTGGTCTCCTGTACAGAAGTTTAGCAAATAAGAAGGAAAAACAACTTTTAGAACATTGTGGAAGTATTTGGCATCAGTGATATCAGAACAAGGTACTGAACCAAAATTTTGATCCCAGGCTCTGGTTTTTCTGGAAGAATAGTTTCGGTGCAATAGAGGGATGAGTCCATGTAACCCATCTACTTGTGCAAAGTTTCACCCCTATTTCCAAATATCCTTCAAAGTCAGGTTGTCTGAAATCTGCAGTTTGGTATGAGCTGATGTGAGCCCTTTAAATTGTACATGCCTAAAATTTAGTTTAAATGACTTTGGATTAAATTTCTAATCTTCATCAGGACCCATGATATGAGACTGCAGGGGGAGAGTAACATTTCCTTCCAGAACACAGGGAAGGGAATTCCTGTGGTGGAAACTCAGAGGACTTGAATCCCCTTCCCAGTATCACTGTGTTATGTTAAGTAAACAGATTAATGCTGGAAGGCAGTTGGCACAAATTCTGTTTTGAGAGCTGGCAGTTTATGGGGTTGAAACGCCCACAGAATGAAGGGGGGATTCCTTTGCTGCCTTTCCACAGTTCCAGAAGCTGTGGCACCCTCACAAGTTTGCTCTTCAAAGCTCTTGCCCGGCCACTCTCTTGGTTGGTCTAAGATTTGTTCTGAGTGTCAACAAGTATTTCCTCTCATGTACGTGTGAGATGGCAGATTCTGTCTTTAAGCCAAAAAGATGGTTGAATACTGGTATAACACAGGTCTTGTATTCTTAAGCCCATTTTAGGCTGTTGAGAAGCTCATTTCAGCAGTGGATTCAGGTTTAGCTGTGTCAAGTGTTGGAGGACCTCACTCTGGCCAGGGCAGATCTCTTTGGAGGAGGGCTGGAGGGCTGCTAAGATGCTTCTCTGTCATTGCTGTGCTTAGACTGTGGCAGTGAGTCAGGTTTACTTAAGCTTTACTGGGAAGCTCAGGCTAATTAATGCTTCTTCCTCAGTTTGTTTGTTTGTTTGTTTGTTTTTGGGTTTTGTTGTTGTTGTTTTAAGAGCCTAATGACTTTTCTTCCTGCTTGGGTGGTCCTGAGAGCTTGGTTTTGTTTTCTGAGCTTTAAACCTGTGGCAAGGAAGGGTCAGCAATGGCAGCCCAGCCTTGCAGGCATCTGCTCTTAGTGGACATGGCTTTTAGATGGTGAAAGAAGAAAAACTGTGATATTTGTAGGTATATCTACAATCCCCACCATCTGATGGTGGTGGGGATTGAGGGAGAGAGGGGAACTGCAGTTCTGGCTGGCTGGTAGTTTTCCTTTCAGATATTGTGAAAGTTGGGATGCTGGTCAAGGAAGTGAGCTGATTGGAGCTGCAATAATTTATCAGTCAGAGCAAGTGGCAATTTGTCCAGGAAAATAAATGTGGCAGATGAAATAAAGAGTTCAAGGCAAGTGTGAGGTTTAAATCACCCAGCAAAATGGTTTGGCTTGGATGGGATTGAGCTCTGGGGCTCTCCCAGTCCAAGCCCTGTGCCTGGATTAGCTCCAGAACTTCCCCCAGCACAGCCAGTGTGCCCAACACCTTCTCCCTAGGGCAGGGAAGGGTTAACCAAACAACCAGCTCCAAAGTGCTGTAATTTAAACTGGGGAATACACTGATTTTATAGTTAGGGAAATTGAAGCACAGTGGGCTCAGGTGACCTACTAATATCTCCCAGTCAGGAAACAGCAGGGCAAGTCCTTGAGTGTGACTGCTCTGAGGTCCCTCTCCTCCACTCCTTTTTATTAGGTCGTGTTGCTTCCCAGGATAACAACATGTTTGTGCAGTTTGGGAGCACAAGCTGTTTCCCTGCAGAAATATTACTGCTCTGTGTTCCCAAACTGGAGAGACACCGAATCTGAAAACAGATTTAATTCTTGTTTTTAAAAACGTAGCAAATGAGGTTTAAAAATATGAGAAGCTGCCAGTCTGCTGTTCTAGTTTACGTATCTGGGTTGTGATTAGGAAAATATTAGAAATCTGCTGCTGCTTTCCAGTGCCGTTCCTCTGATTGGACAACCTCACTGGAAAGGAGGTCTTGGTCCCCAAGATCATGAAAGAGGAATTAAAATTATGTTCCTGTGTTTTCTGTCATTAATTATCTCATAAAGACCTTGAAATGTGCTTGTGATGTCTGTCACCAGCATACATGGAATTAAAATTTTCTCCAAAGAAACTAGGTAGGCTCTTTTGCCTCCAAATATAAATTGTAAGTGGAAGTTTTACTGGGGAAACAATCTTTTCAAGTTGCAGTTCTAGCTTAGCAGCTGAAGTCTCATCCAGTAAGCGTTACCATGTTTCTAAACTTAGTCCCAAAGAGCATCTCTTTATTTTCCATTCCATTTTTCTGCTCCATTTCCGCTCCTTGCCCCCAAGTTAAGGTGTTAAATTGTTTTTCTGTCAGAGCTAAATAACATGCTGCTGGATGCTTTAATAGGCATGAAGATGTGCTGACAAACCCACATTTCAGAAGGTGTCTTGCTTTGCAGGGCTTCTCTATTAAATTTGATGATGAAATATCTCGAAAAACACCAGGCAACGTTGCAGCCATTTTGAGCTGCACGTGCTGGAAGCCAGGTTGGAAAATGTTAATATTTTCACAGTTGTGCCCAAAAAGTAATGATAATAAACTCCTCAACCCTTTAAATTCTGAGCTCAGAGTGTTCCTAGAGGTGCTGTTTACTAGCTGGCCCATTTCTGAGGGTGGAATTGCTATTTTTAGCTCTGGCTGGAGGGTACCTGCTGTGCCTAGCAGGTATTCCCTGGGATTGTGGTTTTGTAGCTTTGAGGGCAGTAAGCAGTTGTCAGCCTGGAACCAGAGAACTCCTGGCCCTGTCTCAGCACTGCTGGGGCTCAGGTTTGGGTCATTTCTGAGGAGTTTTCACTGGGGAGCTTTAAAGGAGGGCAAACGCAAGGTTGCCTCTTGATTCTGAGCTCCTTGATGCACACCCAGGCAGGCTCCAGCATGGAGCACGAATCCCAGGCTGGGGAGCTCAGCTCCCACTTCAGGATTTGCATCCTCTGGGATGGATATCAGCATTAATGCTTGGCCTTGGCTGCAGGCTGGCAGCATTGTGGTGGAGGTAGAACCAACACAACCCTGCGAGCAGGCTCCAAAACAAACCTCCAAAAATCTTCCTGGCTTGTCCATTTCCCCCTGTGCTCTGGTGCTTTGGAGGCCTGTGGTGAGTGAGAACTGGAAACATTCCTGTGCAAAGTTGGTTGGATTTGGTATATAATAAAATGTTCAAACTAAAGTTTTCTTTCCCTTTCGAACATTTTTTTTTTTGTTAGTTTTCTCCTCCTCTTATTCCCTTGCCTATTCTGTCAATTAAAAACAAGAATTAGAGGTTTTTTCTGATATAGACCTTATGATTCTGTCTCTGGCCTGAAGTTCTTGTAGTATGACAGAAAGTCTTTGAGAGCGGCACTCATCAAACTGGCAAGAGCCAAATGTGTGGAACAAGATTTCTATGCTGTGTTGAATTTCTTTAAGTTATTTCTCTCCTCTTTCAGGAGATACAGTGTAAGAAAAAAGTCTTCTTTAATGTATTTTGGTACTGTGTCTATCAACCTTTTATTGCTTTTCAAATTATCTTTAAAATTTCTACCAAAAAAAGAATGTCAGTGGCCAGATAATTGCAGATGTCTCAGGATCGTCCTGCTTTTCTGACAGAGCAGTAGAGGTCACAACATCTATGGGTCTGGGACCTCAGCACAAGGCATTCAACTCGAGCACTGCTTTGCTCAGTGCTAGGATTCAGTTTGAGCTGCACTGCAAACTCCTCACAGCTGCAGTTCGTACTGAAAACTTGTTCTGAAAAGGGGACACATCTCTCTGCTTAATATAACCCAAAGTCACTGCATCTGGTGTCCTGGCATGCATGTAATTGCCTGTAGCATCCTAATGATAAAGGCAGTCTCACATGAGAAAATTCTTCATTGATCCTAGTCCTGATTTACATTTTACTTCGTTAAGAAAAAATTGATCAGCATAGACAAAACTCCTGATCAATGATCCTGGCTTGCTTTCTTTTTTTTTTTTTTTTTTTTTTTTAAATAGCTTCCATTTTGGTGCAGTGCAGACTTTTGGTTTAACTGGCTGAATTGATATTCTGAACAGCGAGTAAGGCAGGATGACAGAGCATCAGCACAGTTACTCCTATTATTGCTCAGGGAGGTGTGCTCCTGCCCACCCTGGCCAAGGCACAGGCAAGCCATGAGCCACTGCTGTCCTCGGATGCTACAGAACACATCCCAACTTTTATCTGTACTCTTTTAAACATTCTTCACCCCAAAAAAAGAAAAAATACATTTCTTGTGTTCAGTCACTCTCAGGATTGAATGGTTTGAGGTAGGGAATTTGAAGTTGTAGTTTGGACATGGTACATTGTACTGATCACAGTTTCCTTTGAAAAAATAAACTGTTATACAGGAAATGTTCTGCTTTTCAAAGGACGGATAACTCTGTCTTATTTTTGGTATTTGGGTTCGTTTTTCACTGCCATAACATGGTATTCCATCGGAAAAACCTTTTACACTTCTGAATCCTCTATGTGCTAATAATTCAAAATAGCAGATACATAATAGCTCAGAATGGATGGTGAGAAGCTGTAGCCGAAATGCAGCGATTTCCCAAAGTGCCGGGCTGCAAGGAAGAGGAAGAGAAGGACAGAGAGCTGCTCTGGCATGTGTATGCGGTTTTACAGCACACGCTGTTGTGACCAGATCAGATTAAACGGGGATAATTCGCTGTTCCTCCTGTACGGTTTTGGATTTCTGGCAAGGCACGGCAGGGACACAAACCCCAGAACGCTGCAAGGCTGCTTTATTTTCTTCCTATTTTCCTTAGAATCCTCATTGCTCTTACATAAACAGAGAGAGCAGGGGAGGGCGAGCGAGCCGGATCTTTGCAGAGGGTGATTTTGAAGTGATTTGCAGCGCGGCCACGCCGCCGTGCCGGGCTGTCCTCAGCGGGCACAGCCCGAGCATCGCCGGGCACTGCGGGCTCCAGCCCCGCCGCATCCTGCGCCTGCTCGGGGGTGCCGGGGATGCGCCGCTCCCCGCGTCCCCTTCCCTCCACCGCCTCTCATCCCCCGCCCTTTCCTCCTCCAGCGACACTGATAGGACTTGACAGCCCTTGTCCTTGAAGGTTTCTCCCGTTTCTGAGTAAGTGGCATATTCCTGGTCGCTTGCCATCTTCCGTTTTTGTCATTATCCCAGGGGAAGCATTTAAAAAAAAAAAAAAAAAAAAAAAAAAAAATCGCAAACAACAAACATGGTGGTTCAGTCCATTTTTTTTCTTTTTTCTTTCTTTTTTTTTTTTTTTTCTTTTTTTTATTTTTCCCCCTCCGTTCCTTCCCCCTCCCCCGTCCCCGCGGTGGCGGTGGCGGTGGCGGTGGCGGTGCGGGCGGGGGCCCCGCGGTGGCGGTGGCGGTGCGGGGATGCTGCGGGCGCGGGCGCTGCCTCCCCGGCCGTGCGGCGGTGGTACGGTCTGCAGAGCGCCTGCCCGCACCCATGCCGAGCCCTGAGCCCTCCGCCCGCTAGCCGGGAGCAGGCTGCGCTGGGGAGGATGTCTTAGCCAAGTAAGTAGCGACATCCACAGCATGAGAGCAATAATGATGGTGGCGGCGGCGGCGGCGGCGGCGGTGGTAGTGATAATAAAAAAAAAAAAAAAAAAAAAAAAAATTATTCTTTCCCCTTTCCGTTCTGAGCTGGTTTTATTTGGCATTCTGCTGCCGGGGAAAGGCGCGAGCTGATGGGAAGATGGTGTGGGGACCGGGGCTGAGTGATGCATTAGGTTTTGGTTCGTGCCTTGGGAATCTCTGCAAAGGTAATGCTGCGACTGGTGTAGATTATTCTGTAAGGTCAAAGAGAAACTGCATCGCTAAAAGGCTCTCTTGCATCAGAAAGCGTTTGCTGGGCTTCGGTAGGTTGAGAATTCAGCATGATCTTGTTTTTGAAACGTATGGGCTTGATTTTGATTAAAGCAGTTGTTTAGTGATGAGGAAAACACGTGGATGGGATTTTGCTTTTATCATTGCTGTTAAGGATCGGATGTACCTTTTTTTTTTCTTTCAGAAGCTCACATTTCACTAAAATGTGAGCAGTACACTTTGACTGTTGTATTTTTCTAACTTTGATATTCTCTTATGATAGGCAGAGCTATTTCTTGTTAGGAAAATCTGTAATCCTCAGCTGGGTTCCTTTATAGAGCTGCTTATAGTCTTTCAGTGCGTTTGTTTGAAAGTAAAGGGCACGCAGGTTAAAAAAACCCAAACATTGCCTTTGTATTGAGATGAACTAGAAAATATCGTGGAACAACCGGGAATTTTCTGTAATTCTTTTTAACCATGCCTGATGTTTCCTGTGGCAAGGTGGGGTGAGGTGCGTGGCTGAATAATTAAGAATTTCGACAGGTAGACTTTCATTCTTATTTATTCATTTATGAATTTTATCAAAGGAAGAATCAGCTCTAAATCCACCGAATGCCGCATGGAAAAGCTTTTTGCTGCTGGTGAGGCATCCGAGGCTTTAAGGGAAAACATAAGATTACGGGAGTCATTTCCGATTATGTAAAGGGAGGTTGTGATCCGTGCCTGCGGCGCTGGCAGCTCCTGTGCCCCGCGCTCCGGGCAGCAGCCGAGCTCTGCCCCAGCCTCCTCATTCCTGACTTTAGGTTGTCCTATCCGAGCCGGGGCACTTCCCTGAGCATCGCACGGCGTTCCCAGGCTGCCGAGGCCATGGCTGTGGGCAGTCCCGGGGCTCTGAGGCAGCCACGAGCAGATGCTTAGCCCGGTGCTCCCCATCCCTTCTGCAAGGTGAGTGTTTTCCAAGGGGCTCAGAGGGAATGGCTCTGCTTTCAGGATAAGCCGGTTCAGTTTACATCCTGAGAGTTTCGTGCTCCTCGGGCTTTCTGCTCGTTTGACCCCCCGATTGCTTTCTGTTGCGGGGCTGGGAGAGGACTGCAGGGATATTATACAAGTTGGGATGTCTGGAGGAGAGCTGGCACTTTTAATGTGGGGAAATTGCCCTTTTATTTGAGGTTGGTGTTAGGTACTTGTGGTAAGAAATTGATAACGAGGGGTTTTTGTTAGTATTTGCTTAGAAAAGGGATTACAGATCGAATTAATAGTCCACATGTTTGGTTTTTTTTCACTGCTGAGATGCATTCCTGATTAGCATTTAATTTGTGAGAGGTCATCCATATGCATGGATGGCTCTTGTACCTTGCTCTGGAATAGCTGTTTGACTCAGGTATCCAGCAGGTCTTTGATCACAGCTTTTACTTTGTTCGTGCCCCTCTCATTTTAATCCAAATTGCTACCTGTGAAGAGGTGGTTCATATTTTCCCTGTAGTGCTGGTAAAATGAGTAAGTTTGTGAATACGGCAATAAAATAAGGCTTGTAGATAAGTTGAGTAGAGCAATGCAGCATGATGGTTTTTCCCTTTTATTTATTTTCCCCTCTGTGTGCCCCCCTTTTTATCCTTTTTGTGTATATGTCTCCATTTCTATAGAGAATCGATTTTGTCCCGCATCAGTGCTCAACATACATTCATTTTCACGGAAAAGGTCAATTTTCTTCTCTGCTGCAAATCAAAACTGCATGATACTCCTCATGCTTTCTGCATATATAAAAAGGTTGCATGTATGTATATTGGAGAAGCTTGGAAGAGTTTCATGCTTCCCAGCAGGATTCCAGGTTGCAGAAGACAGGGTAATGATGAACTAGGTATCATACTGTTCTTCTAAGAGCTGCCATGAAGTCACTTTCGTGAGTGCTTTTTCCTTTTAAATTTCATACCATGTATCTAGGAAACAGCTTGGAAAGATTTTCTTTCCCCCAGCATTTAAAATGTGCCTTTCCCAGTACTGTTGGATTAGGGATACAACATCTTTTGAATCTTACTTAATATATATTTATATATCTTCCTGTCTGAATACAGCAACTGCGAGCATACAACCTGCTAACATATGAAAATGTTAAAAGTAGTGTTTTTGCGCTTTTTTTCTTTTTTTTTTTTTTCTTTTTTTCCGTCCTGCAGTTCACATTGCCAAATGCCAGTTGTGTGCCTAGTAATTCCTTGTTACATTTTGGAATAAATGTAGAAGTCTTGACCTTGTAACTCCCTCTCCTACTCACTGAGAGCCCATTGCACTGCAGTAGGACTTCAGCAGTGGGGGTTCTCTAAATGGACCCCACCTCCTTTAAGAAATGGAAATACTTTTACAGCTTGCACCTAAAATCACTTTCTGAAGGGAAGAAAGTGGGTTGTTTGATTAACCTGACCGGGAAGCCTTTTAGAGAACAAGCTGCCTTTTGCCAGGTTTTTTCATACTGTTCTCAAGGAGACACCATGAAGGATGTTACAGCTACCTGGAATTTAGCAGGTACTGCTCTGATTAAGCATGTTCAGATTATACATTATCTGATCAAACATCAACTTCCCTCCCACTTCATGATTAAAATCACACATTTCTGATCAGTTTTAACGCGCCAGTTGAAAAAAGGGATTAAAAAGAAAAAACAAAACCAAAAACCCAGCAAACCAACTAAGGATTCGAAACGTGTTTTTGTTTAATTTAGATATTAAAACATGATGCTAAAGCTTCAGCCAGCCCCTCTGTGGGATCCTTCCCATGCTGAGGCAGGCGGGGAGCGATGACTCTGCTCTGAATGGAGCCTCCCTGGCGGTGCTGGCAGAGCAGCAGAGCTCCCTCCGTGTGTGCTGGGATAGCTCCAGAGCCTCTGCAGCCCCTGCAGTCCGGGCTGGCACCAGGGCAGCCTCAGTCCTGCCACCCTGGACCGTGCCCAGCAGGGATGCTCCACAGGATTCATCCTTCCCCAGCCCCCCAGTCGTGCTGCAAGGTAATAGATCCTTAGTGGAGCAGTTGCGTAAGAGAACAGTTTTTCTCTCTAGGTAGGTTAAGCTCCGCATGCTGGATGGTTTTTTATGTGCCAATAGAGATAAATAAAGGGTGTTGTGGAGGTTATACAAATACATAGGTTTTAATTTCATCTGTAAAACAGCAGAGAGGTCAATAGCATTTTATTGCAATCTTCATTCGAAAGTTTGGTGCCCTTTTGTAGGAAATGTAAGCGTATGGTACAATTTTAAGAGCTGTAGGGTTTTTGGTTCAAGTTTTACTGGTTTTACTCATGTTTGGGTTAAAAGGCATGGTTTTACTGATGTATTTTTGATAAATAACCTTGGGTTTTGCATGAAACCTGGGGATTTGCAGTTAAGGAAAAAGAACCAATGTATAAGAGAAGGGTTGGGAACGAAGCGTATTTTAATAAATTTGAGAGGCTGTCAGCTCTGTAAAAGACAGGACATGTTCCCTCTGAACACTGCAGGTGAGTGAAATATGGAGCCTCAGAAGGGATGTGGAATTCCTGGTTAGGTACCAGAGTTGACAAGAGTTGGGAAATGGTAACCAAGTCACAAAATACTTCCCTTCTACCACCCCATGTATGAACAAGTTCGTCCTGCTGGTAACGTTTTTCCTTGTGGCACAGTTAAAGCATCTGAGAGCTGTGCACCAGGCTCTCAGAGAATCCTAGAAACAGTTAATGGGAAAAGCTAGAAGAGGACTAATAGCAAAACTGGGATTTCCATGGAAGAGTTTGTGCTTTTTTTCCCCTTTTGTTTCCTTTGCCCACACGGTGAAGGTGAAATGGCTGGAGAAAGCAGCTGGTTTCAGAGACACAGAACAGTCGAGCTTGGCAAGAACCTCTGGAGATGGTCCAGCCCAGCCCAGCCCCTCCTGCCCCAAGTGGAGTCACCTATAGTAGGGCAATGTCCAGTCAGGTTTTCAGTATCCCCAAGGATGGAGACTTCACAACCTCTCTGCGACACCTGTGCCAGTGTTTGGCCACCCTTACAGCTTTTGACCTTTAAATGGAATTTTCTACCTTTGCTCTCCTTGCCTTTTTTTTGCCTTTCTCCGGACACCACTGTGAAGAGTCTGGCTCCATCTTCCTCACTTTCTCCCATCAGCTGTTTATTGATAAGGTCCCTCTGAGTCTTCTGTTCTCCAGGCTGAGCAGGCCCAGTTTTCTGAACCTCCTAGCTGCATGTCAGGTGCTCCAGTACTTTCTTCACCTCTGCATGCCTTTGGAGGACTCTCTCCAGGAAGCTACTTTGTCCTGGGAGCCCAGCCCAAATCAGAGCACTGGGATGTCCTAGCAGTGCTGGGGGGAAGGGAGGCAGCCCTGTGCTGTGAGGACACACTGCTGGCTCCTGCTCAGCTTTGGGTCCACCAGGAACCCCAAGGCCTTTTCTGCAGAGCTGCTTCCCAGCCAGCTGGCCCCCAGCCTGTTGTGCCTCAGGGGCACAAGTTTGCTTTTCCCTTTGTTGGCCATCCCGGGATTCCTCTTGGCCTGTTGCTCCCTCTGAGAGGCAGCTCATCTGTCTGGTGGCACAACCACACCTCCACATTTGCCCAGTCTGTGCCCTTGCACAGGGTGCTCTGTTCTTTCATCCAGGCCATTAATAAAACACTTGGCTATTGCATCGAAAGAAATCCCTAGGAAGGAGAGGATTAGAGCTGGAACTGCAATTTCAAGATTTAGCCCAGGACTAAAGTGCTGTGTTATTTAAAAATGCCAAAATTTGGTCAATATCCTGAATAGGGTTATGGTTGAGAGTGTGAAATTTGCAATATTGAATACCCAGTGCATTGCATCAGCATGCCAGGGTTTGAGGATGAAACAGGAAAATCAGTGATTCAGATTTACTAAGAGCTTATTTTATATATTAAAGAATGAAGACTCACAGCTGATGAAGTAATTTCAATTGATAATTTCATTCGCTGCATTTCAATTAAAGTGAGTTAAAAATAAAACCATATGAAATGAATTAAAAATAAAATGAGATTTAGTCCAATCTGATTTGGATCTTGCTGAAAAATTTGTCGCACAGAATGAGGAAACAGGATAGGGAAGATGCTTATCTGTGAGATGTTGGGCAAAGAGCTATTTCTGTAGTCCTCGCCTGTCCAGTTCACTGACCTTCCCAGCTCCTGACCCCTGGAAATTAGTTGGGCATTTGGAGAAAATGACACTCCTCATATACACAGTCCATCTGAGGAGACTTTTACTTAGACAAGAGCTGTCTTAGTCTGGTAAGTTATCTTCTGTGCTTTGCTTTGGATTGTGTTCCACAGTATAAATCTGTGTAGACTTTGGACTGCAGTTTAGGATGAGATGCAGCATTTTGAACAGGATTCAGGATTCCTCCTTCTGTATCTTCCAGCTAAAGTCTCATGTGACAATGCCCACCAGCTGTCACAGGTGAGGCAGGGAATGACAGCCCACACAGGGATTGAGTGATGGATTTTATTCAAGTTCCAACAAATTTTGGGTTTTTACTCTACTTGATCTCACACACAGGCTGCCCTAGACATCCTCCTGGCTTTTGTGTCCATGCATCTCAGAATTCCAGGATCTCCCCTTTCCAATCTACCCTTGTTCTTCTGTCCAATCTCCACTTTTTTATCCTTTTTATCCTTGTTTTCTCAGAGGCCAATTTGTTGTTCAGCCTTGTCTTCCTTCTGGAGCTCAAGAGGCCTCAGTTTTCCAGATCTCAGCAGCCTGGGCAGAAGCCCTGCCATGATCAGTCCCTTTGGTGGTGCTGTCTCATCCCTCTGCACTAATTCTATGCTCCACTCCTTTTAGTCCAGGTGTTCTCAAAACCGAGGCAGGGTTTTGAGCCAGGGAGGCTGGAACCAGCAAGGCTCACACAGGAGAGTGGAACAGTCTGGGACATCTCTACAGCCTCACACACATTCTGGAATCTGCTGCACTCTGCACTGAAGCCATCTGTCACCTGTGACTGGAATGGGGGGATCTCCCTCCCAGTCCCCTTGGCTGCCTCAGCCTTCCAAGCACAGGCCCTGCCATGCACACTCTTTGTTCAGCAGCTTTCTGTGCCTCAATGGGCCTTGAGGGAAGAGGGACACTCCTCAGGAGGGTGATGGCTCTTTGGCACAGGTGCTGTTTGTCTTGGGGCTGGATGAATTCATTGCAATGGTCGTGCTCAGCATCTTGCTAACCTTGACACCACCCCCACCACCACCCCCCCCCCCCCCCCCCCCCCCGGGTGCTGATGGAGCACAATAAAATGCTCTGCCACTGATCTGACTTGTCTTTCACAGTGGTACACTTTGTGTCACCCAGGTAATTAGAAGGGAATAGCATTCCCAATAAATGGTTCCAGTCTCCTTGGGAAATGTGCAGTCCCAAATGTCAGGAGGCAGCATTGATCAGTGTCCTCTGTGAGTCAGTTTGAGAAGAAGCTGTTGTCCTGGCTGAGGACAGATGTTCAGTTTGCACTGCAGGCTTCCCATGCCCTCTTCCTCTGCTTGCATTGTAATGAACGTTTCGCATGTTGTTCTAAAAATACCTCCAAATGATGTTTGATATTAAGGGACCAGTGAAATGCGATTACAGTGAAACGATGATTTCGTGGTGTTTTGCAAAATGACATGAGATTGTCATCCTCCCTCCCCCAGTGCTTGAAGCAATACCTATTTATGAGTAGCTGAGCTAACCTGGGAAATTCCAAGAAGAATTGCAAACGGCTCCTGAGATGCAATGCAAATTGTTGCAGTACCCATGGAGGACATTTGCATTATGGTAGGACTGGTTCTCTCTGTAATGCTGTCGTGGTGATTGTTATGCAGACAACTGCAGGATAAAATGGTAGTGCTAAATCAGCAGTGCTGAATAAGATGGCTGAAAATGCCAGGAAAACAAACTGTGGGAGCAGGAGCATTACAGGAGGAATGAGGTGCCCGATACCCATGCAAGACACCTCTCAGCTTTCTTGGGGACAAGCTCTTGGTTCTGCAGGTGATTTTCAGGCTCTTACTGAGTGTTTGGTGCCCACACTTCATCACCCTGCATTAGCCAGGCCAGAGCTCCTGCCATGGAGGGGGGTGCCCTGTGTGTCTTGGGCTGACCTGGAAAGATGTGGAAGGACTGTCCTGATAGTTCCACTGCAGCATCAAGAAGTCCCCTTCAGGGCAGAGAGGTTTTGAGTTTTTGATGTTTTGATGTTTTATGCTGAGTGTTTGTGGGGAGCTGTTACCCCAGGGTACTGTGTTGGGGAGTTTGCACCTTTGTCTGGAGAACCTTTGGTTAATTTGATTTTAAATCTTACTTTGGTTTGTCTAAAATACAGCTGGGGATCTCTGTCTGCCCTGTGTGGTTCCTAAATATTAGAGATAGGTACAGAATGTGGAGGGGTTGGGTTTATTTACATGCTTGGGCTGAAGTGGGAAGTTGAAAAAGGGGAATATGTATTTTTCCAGGAATATGTGACATGACAAGAGATGACACGAATAGGGACCACTGGAGCCTGTCTAAAATGAAGTGTTTTGGATATGCAGGTGGGACCTGGCTCATCCCCAGGCTGGGGGAAGCCTGGGTGGGCCAGCTGCTGCCTGTGGCTGGCAACAGACTTGACCTTGGAGAAGGGAGAATGTGTTGAGAGAGACAAACTGTGATCAGACTGTTTAAAAAAAAAAAAAGAGACTCTCTGCTGCAAAGCTTGAATTGCTGCCTATTGCTCTGGTTATCTTCTTATAAATCTTAATGTGGCTGTTCAATTGAAGCCAGTACAGTTAGGATGCCATTCCGTACCTTGGGATGGATCCTCCCCTCCAGCAATGTTTACAAAATAATGAAAGAAAGAAGCAGCAATCTGAGGAAGGCACATATAAAATCTGCAATGCAGAAATAGGATTATATATTTATCTGAGTTCTCATGTAGACAGATGATTAATACAGTGCCAGCTACAGGGTTTATAGCTTGGTATATCATTAAGTTTCCCTGTAACTCTAATGTGAAAAGATAATAAATTAAGTGTCCTCTTCCCTGCCCTTGTCCTCCTTTTTCTAGTTTAGAAATACACTTGGAAGTTTTAATCTGAAAACATGATTCTGGTATCAGAACTGAGGATGGAAGTGAATGAAAGAGAAAATGGAAGACATCTGAAGTGTTTTTTTTTCTTGAACCATTTCAAGACTTAAAATTGAGTGCACGAGGTCTTTACATACAAGTCTCATTTACATATCTGCTTTTGGATTAGGAAGGGATCTTGAAAAACATTGCTAGGAAAGTATTTTTTGGGAGTTTTTTTCCACTTCTTAGAGAAAACTAACATATAGTTTCTTAATTGGGTCCAGCTTCCTTCTAAGGAAATCTTGTTCTCCCCCTTTATCTTGAGCAGATGAAAGCTGCAGATACAGGACATGTTAAATTTTTTAGTATCAATCAGGTAAGTAGCAGTGCTTTGTGAGCTTTAATTGCCAAACCCTGAGAGAAGAATAATTGCAATATTTAAAGTAAACCTGAATTAGAATGCCATGAAAGAACAAATGTTAAAGTAACTAGAAACATCCAAACATATTTCTTTTAAAGACAACACTTTATAGTGGGAGACGGTCCCAGTGAGCTCAGTGCTGTTGTGGGCACTTGGAATCAAAGAGGATTAGGGTCTGGGATCCTCTGGAAAGCCTCTGTGCTGGATTTATCCCATCCAGTGAACTAACCCTGCTGCCTTTAGACAGAGCATGACCCAGGGCTGTGGCAGTGGCAGCAAATCAAAGTGGGATGGCAGTGCTGGAAGTGCTCACATTGACACTGCAAAGTGCAAAGGCTCCTGCAGGAGGGCAGATTTCACAGGGAAGCTTGGGAAGAATTCTGTCCATTTCTGGCTTAGGGAAGGGATAAATCCTTGCATGTGGAGAAGGAAATCCATTTCTGTGTGTATGTACACACATGTGAATGTGTGCATCTCTAAAAGCACCCAAACAGAGAGCAGTTGCTCTAAAATCCTTCTTGCTTTTTGGTTTACTGTGGAGTTTAATTCCATTCAAAGTTAATCTCACAGAGGTTCACTTGAAAACAATACCAATTTTGTACTGCCTCCCACACACCAGATCCACTCCCTTCCTCAGTAATTCTTGTTTGACCTCACAGCTGGTTCTCTAGAAACTTCCCTCCCAGCTGCCAGATATTTCTATTCAGGAGTTACCCTCACGAGCAGCATATTTCCATGTTGGTCTGGCTTTTGTGTTTGTTCTGTAGGGAACACAGAGCCTCAAAGCTCAAGGCCTTAATTCAAAATTTTATATGGATTGGACTTTCTCTCCCATGATTCTGCTTTTTTACAGCACCCACCACAGCAGTAAGAAAACAAATACGGGAATGCTTGTGATTACTTGAGATAAAAAATTTCTTCTTGGGAGCTATGGAGTTCGTTCCTGCAAAGGATTGAACAGGCCAGGGAATGAATCACGTGCTCCATAAAATCACAGAGCACCAGACTTCTGTGGTGATGGCCATAAGGGCTCCATGAAGCTGTTTTTAGTTCAGGAAGGAAGAGGGAGTAGATCCTACTCTTTTTCACCTCTTTGTGAGAAGAGCAAAGCAAATACTAATATAGAAATTGGGAATCCCCTCAAACCTGTTATTATTTATGAACCACTCAAGCTCTATTATTGCAGGACTTAAATTGAAGATCCCTCAGCTTCCATGGGAAAGGCAGAAGGTGGGATATTCCATGTGTGCCCATAAGAAACAGCCTTGTAAGGGAAAAGTATGTAGCCCAGTGGCAGCGGTTCAGAGTTTTTTTAATCCACGTGGAGGATGGAAAAAATCTGTTGTAATTAAAGTATTTCCGAAGATCTCTGTTATCAGTGGCACATTCTTTTGTCTGCAAAGCAGGTCTTGGCCCTGGCAAGCCCCAGGGGTGTTTCTGTGGGAGCTGCTGAGTTCAGCTTTAGAAGCCAGCGACAGAAGAAGGGTTTTGTGGCCACTGTGTGGACACCCCAGCACCACAAGGCTCTTACCCAAGGAGTGCAGCAAACACATCAGCAACTGGTGACAGGCAAAAAAACCACTCCAAACCTGGATGGCTGATGGGAAAATCTCTTTGGTGCCTTCTCAGAACACATCCAGAGTGGCAGAGCTGCTGCCAATCTGTCCTTCATCCCCCCACGCAATCCCTGTGTCCCCAGAGCTTTGGGCAGTTTTCCCTCCCTGGAGCCTCCCCAGCACAGCCCTGCAAAGTGGAATTTTAGCATTCGTCTTTCTTTGATGGGTGCCCAGAGGAGGGAAGGAATTTGCTGTGTGACTTTGCAGGGCTTTTTGAGATGAGTTTTGAGAATCAAGGTTGTGCTGGTTCAGCCTGTGCCTGGGTTTCTCCACAGCCAGTGTCTCCCTGGAAATCTTTTGCCTGAGATTTCTTGCCTGACTGTGTGAAGCAGTGTCTCCCTGTTTTTCAGGCTGATGGATGTCTTAGCTGTTGCTTGTGGGTCTTCTTCGGCATCATCTGCTTTCATTAGCATTTTTGAACAAAGGAATGAATCAGAATAAATCACAACTAATAGAAATATAGGAACAGATTATCATTTTGCAAAACTGAACTCTCTCAGAGGAGATTACGTATTTAAATTGAACAAATACAACTTCATAAATAAACTAAATTAAACATCATCTAATTTTACTTTTGAAGCCAAGCAATTTTAATCCATACTCAGCTTCTTGTATAAATATTTCCCAACTCCATTTTATTCTTTGAAGCATTCTTATTCATATTTAAAAACCAAAAATGTGCCAAATTGAACCACAGTTGTGTATACTGAATAAATGTCAAAGCTTGGGTATATTACATAATAATCTGAGAGTTGGCAGGAGGGAGTGATTGCATTTGTGAGTGTCCAAGTAGTGTAAAAATGCTTTTGCAGAACCTAACATTTGTCTCTAAAGCTCTCTGACTGATGGCGTGCCTGAAAAATCCTTCTCACAAATCCCTTATGCATCACTCAAAAGGAAGCAATAGCTGATTAGAAATCTATATATTTCCCCAGGGATAATTGATGCAGAAACTGTGGTGCTATAAACATTGCCCAGCTGGTCTGGACTGTGAGCAAATTCCTGCTCATAGATGGAAGGGCTGTTTCACTGCAGAACTAGTTCTTAGAACTGGGAGCACTTCAACCCCCCCAAATATGTCACTGTGAGATTGGAAATGCGCTTTATCAATCCTCTTATTAGACAAGAAGAGCCTTTTTAAAAAAAAAAAAAAAAAGTGGTAATAAGGCTGAAGAATTCTTGTTAAATGTTTCATAGGATGTTCACAGAGATGAAATATAATTTCAGTCCACCCTGCCTTCAGTCTAAAAACCACAATCAAAAGCCATTTCCCAGAAATAGGCATAAATGCAGTTCTTTCTGCATGGTCATTAAATCACTGTGTGCAATTTGCAGAGCTGACCTGTCCAATGACTTCATTGGGGGTTGAAAATGGTTAACAGTGCTTTTTAAAAATACTTCATTTCTAAGTAAATCAGATGTAAAATTACCAAGAACTTGGTTTTCGTCTAATATTTAGAAGCCAGGCCAAAAGAAGAGAAGTGAAATAAATCTGCATCTTTTTTCTGGTTTTAATCTTGAGCCATTTATTTATGGAGTTTTTATATAACAACTGAAAAAAATCTTACAGGTAAGATTTATTTTCATAATAAAATCACTGAAATGCAGAGCAGCCAGGAAGAAGGTGAGGAAATGTAGACTGCTGCTGTTTGTTCCATCTTCTGTCACAAAGGAGAGCTCCTGGCTGGGAATTTTGTCATGTAGCAAACGACAGAAATGCTCCTGTTGGTTCTAAAAGCAGGCAGGTCCTGAAATCCAAGGAAATTGCCACTTCCCTAATGAAATGTGCAGCCCTGGATAAAGGAAGGCTGTTGAGGATGATGTGAGCACTGCTGCATTAGTGCTGCTCCACATTTTCAGGATGTCCTTGAGTAAGTTTGCAGGGATGGTGAGATGAGAGGAGGGATAATTTCCTTAAGAGGATGCAGAAAAGAGTGGTTCAAGAGCTGCATGAAGTCATTTTGCAAGTGAAATATTCCAACATCTAACAAATATTCTAACATTCTAACATCTTGGAAATATCCTGAATAATCAAGTACTTGCCCCCAAATTATGTGCTGCTGTCATGTGCTCCTCTGGCTGGGGCCAGTGGGAGAGGTGAGCTGCAATGGGAGATGTGTAAAGAACATTAAATGAGAAGGATTTTCTGCAAATAATGCTTACTAGATTTTAATAATTCTTGCAAAGCAAAAATTTGACATAATAAGTTTGATATTTTTTGGTAGTGCCTCTACCTGCTGAGAAGGGAATATGAGAGCATAATTTAATGTAAATTGTCAAAACAATATTTTGACTCTTCTCCTGTGGACTGTAATTGTTCCCTTACCACCAAATTCCTGGATGCATTCCAGTCTTTATCAACATACATGTTGCTCTGGACATGATTAGATCCTGTCCATCAACCATTTGTTAGCTACAAGTACAGATTTTTGCATATTTAGACCTTTTAAACATTGCTTACAAGTAAAAAAAGGCTGATAAATTCCTATATTTTTAATAAACAAAATATAATCTGGCCTTTAGTGGTTTAGTCACCATTGCACATAATCACTATATTTATAATTTAAAAGTGATTCTTCTCAAACAGCTGTTTTTTACAGCATGACAAGGATTTGATATTTGAATAATCAAGGCATGGAAAGGGTGGTGCTGCCTAGGGTTCAGACTGACATCTTGGTCTAGAACATTAAATAATATCTTATGCATAAAATGTTAATTATTTTATTAAAATCTGTATGCATGAATCATTCCCTGACACAAGGTAATGTACTTGCAACTCAAAATAACCTCATTTGAGCAAATGTTTCTAATCAAGGGGAAGTGGCCTGGTATGATGCTGCAGAATGGTTTGCCAGAGTTGTGCAAAGAATATTTTTAACTGTGCTTTTGGGGCTTGGTGAGGTTCCTGTAGGAATTCTAGCAAAGCCACTGCTGAGTGTGGGGCTGGATGGGGTTGTCCGGTGCATTTGCTGGGATCAGGTGGATAAACCCAGCAGAAGGGAATGTCAGGATGGGTGTCAGAGTGGAATTGTGCCATGGCAATGCTGGGAGCTGTGTGCCTGTGACTCTGGCTGCTGTGGCTGACAGTTGTCATCACTAGATTGTTCTGATGGCCCTTTCCCAGCTCCTCCAGCTCCTTCCCCAGCTCCCTACCCTTCTCTGGACACACTCCAGCCCCTCCAGGTCCTTCTTGTGGGAAACATGAGAAAACAGAGGAAATATTTACTATAGACCTTGACACTGGGCAATTTTTCCTGCTTGCTGTCCAGGGGGATGCAGATCTGCTGGAGGGCAGGCAGCTCTGCAGAGGGGTGGGTGTCGCCCCTGCTTTTGCATGTTTCTTTCTAGCCTTCTGAAGTTTTTGAATTCTTGGAGTCAGGTCCCACACACACATCTCTGTAAACAACAATTGTTTGCATTCCTCAATAGAGAAAGCGAGGATTGATGGACCTTTGGTTTGACCTGTGTGGTCTGAGAAGGAGTTACCTGTCAGACCAATGGTGAACAACTTCTGTAACATATATAAATTGGAGTCTCACAATAAACTTCCTCTTTCTTCTGCCCTTGCTCGAGGAAAGGTGTCAACTGTGTGTGATTCGTTTCATGTTGTATAGCGACAGGTGGGGACAGCCTGGATCTGTGGGCTGAGGACAGAGGTGTGAGGGACAGCAAGGGCAAGTGTTGGGTCCTGCACTGGGGTCCCAGCAATCCCTGCAGCTCCAGGCTGGGGATGAAGAGCTGGGAAAGGCCCTGGGGGTGCTGGGGACAGCAGCTGGACACCAGCCCAGCTGTGCCCAGCTGTGCCCAGGTAGGCAAGAGGCCAGTGGCACCTGGGCTGGGTCAGGATTAGTGAGGCCACAGGACCAGGGCAGGGATTGTCCCCTGAGCTGGCACTGCTGAGGCACCACCCCAAACCCTGGGGCAGTTCTGGGCCCCTCAGGACAAGAAGGACCTGGAGGGGCTGGAGCCCCAGGAGGGGCTGAGGGAGCTGGAAAGGGGCTCATCCTGGAGCAAAGGAGGCTTAGGGGGAATTTCTGGCTCTGCACAACTCCCTGCCAGGAGGGGACAGTCAGGGGGATCGGGCTCTGCTCCCAGGGAACAGGGACAGGAGGAGATGGAATGACCTCAGACTGGGCCAGGGAAGGTTTAAACTGGGGAAGTGAAAAAAAAAAAAAAATCACTGAAAGAATGGTCAAACCTTGGGACAGCTGCCCTGGGAAATGATGGAGTCACCATTGGTGGTCATTTTCCAAAAGCATCTAGATGTGGCACTTGGGGACATGGTTAGGTGGTGATAACTCTGGGTTTTGGCACTCTCCGAGGGCTTTTCCAATCTAAACAGTTCTGTCCTGTTCTGGAGAAAATGTTCCCGAAGCTGAGTAAAAGTGGAAATCCAAATTATAAGCTGAGTCAGAATATTTTTCTTAAGAGATCCCATTAACCCTGTGGCCTCCCCAAAACCTTCATTCATTCTGAGTTATCTCAGATTTTGAGCAGTAATATGTGCTACAAAGGAAGAGATATCATTGACAGCACTTGGCAGTGTCCTACATAGTAATTAGGATCATGACCAGTAAATTAATCAGAGGTTAAAGAAAAAAACTCTCAAACCTGAATTTATTAAAATTGCTTATTTTTATAAGAATTTTTAATTAGGTCTATCTAAAGCATTTCACCCTTTATTTTCATGTGTCATTTACTAGCTGTTTGTTATGACATGTTTTTTCAATCACAGCTGTTTTCCAGAGTTTTTAACCTAAATTATTTTTATTTAACCTCAATTACCTTTGTACTGCAGCTACACTAGATAAGGCATTGGACATAGATGTGTTCAGTGCATCTTGACAAAAATAGCCAAAATAATTCTGAGTGACAGATTTGCAGATTATCCACAAAAAAATCCACGTTAAAGAAACTGGATGGCAGAGAGAAAGGGAAGTAACTCTGTATTTTAGTTTATCTCTAAACTAAAGAGAACCAGTGTTTGCTCTTGGCTTTTACCCTTTTCTGAATGTTTGGACATATATATTTCTAGTACAGACCAAAAAAAATTCTAATTACTTTAAAAACATACATGAGCTGGCTATTGGATACCTTTTAAAATTTATTTATTTTCAACAGAATTTTCTGGACAAAAAAATATCACTACCACATGCATTTCAACTATTGAAAGAAACCTGTGGAAAACCAACTAGGCAAATAAAAATGGACTTCGGACCATTTTCCAGACGAGGCATTTAATGTCATGCAATTCAGACTGCAGCCTTTGAGAATATAGTTTATTACAGAAGTAGCAGATAAATATTTTTCTTTTCTTTGACCTTGGTTGTATTTATGTTCTGCTTCGGTTAATTCTGACAGTTCTTATGAGCTCAAGCAAAGTGGTAATAGACATTTTTCCAGTGTCACATTTCATCTCATGTTTTACTTTTCTCTTTGTTTTCCTTTCAGGAAAGCCTCTTTCTTGTGCTTATGAAGATGTAACTAGAAACTGAAGTTTCAAATATGGGACAATTGTCAAAAGTCCAAGTTAATCCAAGTTTTGTATGGCCAGTAGATGACAGAGAAAAGGGAAAACCCAGCATTTTTTGGGACAGAACTGGGAAATTGATAAAGCTAATTTTAATATTATTTTTGAAAATGAACTAAATATTTATGTAAGCAGATATTTTTAAAAATGAGAAGCACAAACAAGTACTGGAAATATGATGGTTTGAGCACAGGTGATTTATAAGAGAATATTGAATAACTGTGCTCAGTGAACTTTGAGCATTGAGTTTTGCACTCTTAACATTCCCAAAATGTTTCTTGATTGTGTGTATTTATACATAAGTTTAAAAGCCTTGGGGTCTTTTAAGGAATGCTTTCTGAATTACCTGACCAGCCTTGAGGTGTGAGTGTTTTATTGGAAGTTGATTTAAACATTAGCCAGCTAAAATAGAATGAATTATTAAGCAAAAGCTTGTTTAGCAAAGTGGTGTAAACCCACCAGGCACCATTGTTGTGCCTTTTTTTTTTTTTTTTTTTAATAGACAGAAATGAGGTTGTAAACAGAAGAATTTGTCCCAAATTGGCTTCAGTGCTGCCACCTGAACTTATTTTAGGGACTGGGGAGAACTTCAGGCCTGGGTGTTGCATTCACACCTGCAATAGTTTCACGTCTCCATTTGAGTGCACCAAGGCTGTGTTTGGGCAGGAGGGGCTTTCAAGGCAGCTGGCAAAGACTTTTGTGATGCAAACCTTTGACAGACTCCCCAGTGAAGGACTCGTAGATGAAAATATAATGTTACATTGTCATGCAGTTATTTGGAGTTTAAAAGGCTGAAAAAACAGCTTTGAGAGAAGAGAGGGGTTTTCTTAAAGAAGGAGACTTTGAAAGGTTTTGGTGTTCTCCTTGGTGACAGCTGCTGCTCAGCAATTTTCATCCTTGATTTAGTCTTGATGAGCAGTGATTGGGGGGGGGGGTTGTGTTGTTTTGTTGTCTTTTATTTCTTCTTTTAAAAACATTTATTTATTCCTTTTGAACACGAGTGGAAAACAGTTGGTGCTTCTGAATACCACCAAAGTGGGTGGGGCAAGGAGCAGGTGATGCAGAGGGTTTGGTTGGGGTTCTGATATTGTAGATTTTTCATTATCTCGTATCAGGTATATTCTCAGTGAAAGGTTAAAGGCTAATTAAGCAAATGTATCACTCGTTAGGGATGGGTTAACCAGTCTGGAATATTTAAACAAGATATCAGAGTGCTCCAAATTGTAGCTAAGCAGTCTTGTCCATTGAAACCAAAGCTAAAGGAGCTGTTTGGCTTAAATTAACTTGCTGAAGCTCCATCCAGAGTTTGCCTGTTACCAATTACATTATTGTCTTTCAACTCATGAGAGAAGCATTCAGAACTTTTCAATAGTAGTTCTGTTTCTTTGGTCTTTTTATCTGTGGTTTATTCTCAGTGTGCTGGTTTGACAGAGCAGTTATTTCACATAAACATGTGGCTAGAACAAGTTGATTTACAAGCAAAGCAGCTTCTGAAATTGCTTGGAAGAACCTCCAAAATACTTTTTCATCAGTATCCGTGCTAATGATTTGTGTTCCTTCTCATCAGACCCAGAGAGGGATTCAAATATTCAGGACAGTTGTCAGACCTAAATACTTGTGAGTTCCCTCCCCTCCATGAACTTGGTTGTAACATGAAAATGAATTTGAGATTTGTCAGGGGAAGTGGGGATGTGCAGAGGAGTTAGAAAATCGTCCTGTCCTGGAGGGGGGCAGGTTGGGCTGCAAGGGAAAGGCTTTGGATCAAGAGATGGAGGAGGAAACTTGCTTTGTGAGCATAACCTCTAACTTTGCCAGCGATCTATAATAAAACCCAAGCACCTCCTACAGTGAAATGTCAGCGCTGTTTTGCAAAAAATCTCCTGGAATTCTTACAGACAGCCTGTGCTTGGCAGTGTTAACAGCAGAAGTGTACAGTGCTTTCAGATCCATCTTCATACCACAGGTATGAGAGTTCACTGGTTAAAAAGGGGAGACATCCCAAATGATGCTAGTTATGCTAGGCCCCAAATAATTTAATTTAACTGTGCATTACTTCAGTTGTTATAGTATCAGTGAACAAAATAATCACTTATGAAGCATTTTTGCAGCGGACGACCAAAATGTTTTATGCTCAATACCAATCACTGGGTTAGGAAAATGGATTACAACTGTGAGTAATGAGTTCTTAAAGCCCCTGAATGATATGATTTCTGTAAATGTCTGCTTGATTTCATTAACCTTGAGCATTCAGAGAAATAACTGACTGCAGCATTCGTCTGTACCTCCCATTTTGCGCTGAATTGGCTGTGTGTATTTATTGATACACAGGGGACATCTAACTGGGAGTCACTTCAATGAATGGACTTGGTTTGAATAACTGACAGGAGCTAAAGAGCTGCTGTGCTCAAGTCTCTCCAGTTCTGCTCAGACCTGTGCTTACAGCAAATGAAGAGTGAGCTTGTAAAACAATAGCACAGAAAATCAAAATATTTTGTGTTTAGAGAGCCTTGCTTAATATTTAATACAGTCCTTATATGATGTTTTCTGCCAACAATACCCTTTTAAAGGTTTGGCCTGCAGGGATCTCTCACTCAGCAGAAGTTCAGCTCTCAAATCAGGGTTCACCTGCCATTGTGAAATGTTTGAATTAAGTCTCAGTGTAGTCACAGGAGTATTTTATCCTTTTCCTGTGCACCTGTGGAGAGTCCACTGCTGAACTAGTACAGAAATGTACTAGTTTTCTCAGAGAAAACTACAATAGCAAATACAACAGCAATAAACTGTGAGTGAGGTGTAGTCCTTTTCTGCCTGACCTAAAGGTTCAACATGTTTTTCTCAGATTTGAGTGATAAATTATAACTTCAGTATTGGTCCAACTGGAAGACCAGTCCTATAGGCATAAACTCACTGTTTATATCACATGGTGAAAAATATCCTGTCAGCAAGTGGGAAGGAAAAGCCTTAATAAGTTTGGTTGTTCCAGCAGACCTCTCATTAGGGGTAGAAATGAGCAAAGACATAGGAATTAAACAACCTGAAAAGGCTCCTGATTTATTCTCTGTGTAGCTTAGCCATCCTGACTCTGACTGCAGCCAGCTCCTACTGTAGGGTCCAATAGCAGACTCTGACTGCTGGTTATCTCCTGCTGGGCTATGGCTACAAATATTAGCGCAGAATTTACAGCAAACTGCTCATGGGGTAATTCGGAGCAGAAATGGGTGCTGGACAGCAGCGAAAGGAGTGCAGAAGATGGATGGCTTGAAGAACCTAAATCCCACCCCCCCAAGATAGAGAAAAAGGGATTTCAGTGGAGACACAGGCACTGCAGACACAGCTGCTCCCTTTCCACCTTGCTGTCTCATCCCTTGGTTTCTGCCTCTTGCAGCAGCTCTGGTGAAGTCATCAAATTATCCCTCTTTTGCTTCAGGGTTTGCCAAACCTTCCTCTTTAGAGACCTTGTCCTAAGAACAAAACCCATTCCCGTTTTTCAGCTTCTATCCCTGACTCTTGAGGTTTGCTTTTGGCCTGGATTGATCCTGAATCTTTGTGGTCCTGCCAGTCAGAGCTTTTTGCAGCTGAGGGAGAAAGACAGGGATGGAGTCTTTGAAACCTTCCCAGGTTGGTGTGAGAAACCTGGCTGGAGGGAAATAGGCTCTTTCTGATGTCTTGTTTCGTGCAACAGCTGTGCTAAAGTCAGCACAGGGTGGGGAATGGATGTCCTGCTCCTGCCTATTGATTTCCTTGGGAATGTTCTTCCATTTGTGCCCTTCTTACAGCTAGGAATGGGAATGAACCCATTCTCCACGGTTCCATTTAGTGGTGTGTGTTTGGAAGGTTCCAGCTAACTCCTGATGATGATGTATTGTTTTCAGTCTAGCTTGCTAAATTCCCTTCCCAACTTCTTTTCTGAGCTTCTCCCTCAAATCAGACATTGCTGCTTCTAAATTTCAGCCCAGATTACCTGGTGGTAATGGAATTAATAATAACGTTTAAAAACTTTTAGGATCTGTTGTCTGATATGTTATTAAAGAGACTAAAAATACACAGTGAACTCCATGCAGATTTTTATGTAGAGAAGGGGGCTAAAGAGATCAGATTTTATTGGACTGCCACCAGACTGGGTTTAAATTCAGTCCTTTCCTGATTGCAAACAAAGGTCAAAGTGGCAGCAGGAGGGATAGTGAAAAAAAAATAAAGCTGTGACCTGTCTGCCTATCCAAAGCTGTTGGATTGCAGCTGGTCAGAGACCAATATTTTTAAAGCTTTCAGCAACAGAATTTTTTGCCAGATCACTGTGATTGGATTTGGAATTACTGAACTTTCCCTACTAAACACTCTCTGTTGAGTTTACAGGTTTACTGGTGAAATGTTTTTGAAAAGACTGGTATAATTTACGAAGGTTGATGCAGGTTTCAGTCTTCAGATTTGTTTTCTCCTGGGAGAATTTCTGATCTCTTCTTAAGTGATTTCTCAGGATTGCTGTAGTGAGGATTTCCTGGTGGAGGAGCAGCAGCCATGGCACAATTTTGTACTGGGGTTACGGGTTACTTTTCTTTACTTTTCTGCACCTACAGACATATAATGCCAGCTTTCAGTAGGTGGTTTAACACTTGTGCTTTACTTTTGCTTCTTTTGGCTTCTAACCGTCTGGGTCCAGCCATGATTTCAACTTCCATTTTTCCAAAATACATTTTAATTTTATTTCGTGGGAGTGTTTGGCTTTTTTTTTTTTTTTTTTCCCCTTCTTTTCTGTATGAAAATGTAATCACAGAACTCATACAGGAGATGGAATCATAGAATGATTTGGATTCGGAGGAACTTTAAAGCTCATCTTATTTAAGGGCAGGGACACATTCCAATATCCCAGGGTGCTCCAAGCCCTGTCCAATCCGGCCTGGGACTTCCAGGGATCCAGGGGCAGCCAGAGCTGCTCTGGGCACCCTGTGCCAGGGCCTGCCCACCCTCCCAGGGAACAATTCCTTCCCAATATCCAATAAAATTTTCCACTTTCAGTTTAAAACCATTGCCCTGTGTCCTTTTGCTCCAGGACTTGGTAAAAGATCCCTCTCTTTTGAACCCAGCTTTTATATTGAAAGGCCAAAACTGGGCCTCCCTAGAGCCAGAGCAAGCTGCTGCTTTGATGTGTAGCAGTATTATTCACAGGAAAAAAACCAAAACACCTTGAATTTAAGGAATGGGTACAGCCACACTGCAGTGGAGGGGAGTGCAGAGGTCAGGGTGGCTTTGCACGCATCAGTGAGCCCCATGTGGTGTTGCAAAGTACACAAACACTGTGTGAGAGAGAAGTGTAGTAAACCTATTTGCTTGTTCTTTCAGTAAATCCACCTCTCTGAGTAGTGGCTACAGTTCCTTGAAGTGTCTGTGGCTATAATTTCCCTGGAATAATAAACAACGGTGCTTGAATGGCTTTTCCAGCCAGAGACAGCATCTATTACTGTGCCTTAATTTTCATATTAGCAAGGCCCTTTCAAAGGAGGATCAAAGCTCAATTAAGTTGTGCTTAAGTGACGGAAATAAATACAAAATCTATGTTTTATATTTCTTTTGGCAAGAGCTCTCTCAGTGGTGAAGACTTGGAAGGTGAGTCGCTACACATAGGAATTTTTAACTCAATTTCTTAAAACGGAGCTGAAAAGGGACGTGGGGTCTTGTGTGCACGCCTCAGCCCTATTGCATAAAGCAGGTCTAAGCTGCTAGGGATGCTTAGTGCAGCCTAAACTGGATAAACAGGATGTACTAAAGAGATTACAGCAGTGTTTATTGGGAATTCCTTCTGATGTGGGGAGTGAAGGCACTACTGATGGTGTGTCAAGAGGGGAGAATGAAGAGGGGCTGTGCTGTTGAACAGTTTTCGGATTAACTGAGCACTAACTGAAGATTCCTCTGAGAACAACCCAGCTAGTTTGGTTTAAGTAGGATGGAGATAAACACGCCGTGGGTTTGGAAGGTATGTTTTGAGCACGGGGGATTAAGTGGATTTGGCAGTTCCTCGGAGCTTGCTATTGATATTGTAATGAGCTTTAAATAGCTGATTGCAGCTCCTCGGTGCCCCTGAGGTCAGCGCCAGGGTCACACCGCAGGGCAGGGGCACGGCCCCAGGTGACACCGAGACTCCTGAAAATCTGTCAGCTCATCCTGACTCACTCCTGAGGAGGAGGAGGAGGAAGGATGGCACCATCCCCATCCGCCAGAAGCCTCCTGCTCCCCGCGGCTTCGGAGATGTGTGTCAGGTTAGCTGAGGGATGCTGCAGCAGAAGATGGGCAGAGGTGTGAGGAGCTGGTGACCAGGGCTCCCAGCCCTGGTGCCACTGCAGGGACCTCCCCTGTCACCCTTATGCAGTTCCTAACAGCAGGGACAACTTTCTGCTGCAGCCTTTGCACCATTTCCTTCCAGAGCAGCCAGGGAAATCTCAATTTTTCCTGCGGTCAGGATGGGATGGACAGTGTCTCTGTCTTTTTGAGCACTGAAAAAGACAGAAGCAGAGCTGGCCTGGCACGTGCAGTGTTTTAAAAGAGATAAACCCCATCGTGCTTGTCCTACTTCAACAGCATCCAAGACCTTGACGTTTCTGCAATGAGATCTTCGTGCCTGATATGCTTGCAGGTCTCCATCAAGAAGATGGACAGAAGCAACCAGGGAAGAGAAATACCAGAAATGTTTTAAACCAGATCAAATAAATGCAAAATGATTTCAGTTAATGCCGAGAACAAATTTCAATGAAAATAGCTGTTCTCAAAAAACTTGGAGCTTAGTGTGAACCAGGCATTTTTATTCTGAAACAAATTCAGATCAGTGCTGTTTAGGAATAGTAATTCTGGAAAAGTAAGTTTGGATCATCCCAGTGTGGTGAGAAGAGGAGCTCTGAAGGTCTATGTTCTCAAGGTAAGGACCAACAGTAACTTATGTGGAAATGCAGGAGTATTCCAAGAGAGTAACACTTCCTGGACTCTATTTATCAAATAAATATTGTCACCTTGTTTCTCATCCCAGTTTTCAGTGAATAAATTGATTTTGTAATCTGAAAAAATATCTTATTTCTAAAAGCTAAGTGGACATGTGGTTACAGTGTCGTAACCTGTTCATAATACAGGTGAGGGATGCAATAAAGACCACAGGAATATTTTTCCTGCTGTGAGTAACTCTGGAGTAACTCTGGCTGTCAGCATTTCAACATTTCAAATGGGTCACTGGAATTCCTTCTACAACTAATTTGTTGTTTAAGGGGAATCCTGTGCCAGTTCTGAAAAAAACCCAAACCAAGCAGGCCCATACTCACCCCCAACCTTGGAATCCAAGTGGTCTGGAAAAGGGAATCTACTTTTTTTCCAAAGAGGGTGACTTGGGGATCTGAATTTCTAATGTTTGGTTAGACTCATATTAAAAAAGTCAGTTTTAAAACTGGAACAAAAGAGCTTGAAGTCAGTCTCTGGAACAACTCCCTGCAACTGTTCTTGCCAAAAATTCCAGGGAGCATCTTCCCTGTTTTTTAAGTTTGCAATGGAAACAATTTGTGAAGTTCAGGATGTTATGTAATTATGCAAAATGTAGTTTTTCTGCCTACAAAGGCAGTGATCCTGACAGAGTCTAACTAAAACCCAAATGGGAGTGAACAGTTATTTGAACCCCAAATTTCCACAGATCCCATGAGTGTGATCGACGGGGTGCAAATGGTGACTTTGATATTTAATCTTTCTTTGGATAAGTTGTAACACTAACAGTTTTTCAAAGAACACTTTTATTTTCCTGAAAAGTACAGCTGTGCTATAACATGGCACCCCAAGAGCACCCAAAGTTTTTTTTCAGCCAGAACTTCCAGTTGGTCCAATTCATGATTTTTCATGCTACAGTGGGAAGTGACAGTTTCATCTTTGCTGTCTCTTTTCTCCCTGGCAGTATAGAAAAAGAAGGGTCAAATATGACAATTTTCTGGGCGTTTTCTTAAGCTATGTAGGCACAAGTTTGGTGTTGGGAAAAACTCCTGTGGTGCTGGCAGTGAGGAGAGAACTGAGAATGTTTGAATTTCAGCTCTGCCACCAAAGCTGAGGTGTGAACGTTCCCACTTTGCTGATGGTGCAGCAGAGAACACTTGGGGTTTGTTTTTGTTCTAAATCAGGAGCAAATTGCTGGTCCAGAGCACAGGTAAGAAACTGAGAATCCTGTGACCACGCCCAGAAGTTTGTCTCATGACCAACGTAAGAAAATCTCAAGCAATGTGTTGGGATATCTTTTTTTTTTTTCTTTTTTTTTTTTTTAAATTGTTTTAGTGAAGACTATTTTTGCCCTGACAAAGCCAAGAGTTTGAGAAGTTAAGTTTTTCTGTCTTGGGGGTAACCATAGGAGATCTCAGCACATCTTAAATCTGTTTCTCTCTTCCAAAGTGTTCTGTCAATGAAACAAAATCCAGCCTGATCCTTGGAATTGTGCAGAGGATTCTTTGGGGCCACTCTAAGAATTTTGGTAATTTTGTCTCTGTGGAAGTGATACAGACCTGGATGAATGAGCCTGAACTGCTTCTCATGTTGAGATTGTGATTCAAACAGAAAAATATATTTAGAAATAGATTTTCTTGTCCTGTAGCACCTCTCCTTACTTTTGTCCTTTTTGTGCATAAGATTGAATGGAAAAAAAACATTAATACAGTTCACTGATGCTTGCAGAAGTTTTCCTTATCAAAGTCACCCATAATACTTTATTTATAATGTTTAAGATATTTACAGATGTTTTATTCCTAAGCATTCTTATGCTGAAGCTTCTGCTTTTCAGTATGACTTTCCATTGTCCAAGCTAAATGTAGAACTTCAATTTTGTGACATCTTCAGCTGTTCTAAAAATAATTTTCACAAAAGTATGTTCTAAAAATAATTTTCACAAAAATATAAAACGTTAGACCAAAAGTGAAGATAATTTTTTATGATTGCTAGCTCGTATTTTTGTAATGTTTTAATGCTTTGTAAGTATCAACATTGCTCCCTTTCTACTGGAAACTGATTATTGTGACATTTTCAAGATTTTTCTAAAATCACAGTGGTCAGCACTTTATTTCCTAATTTTAGATTTTTTTTTTTTTTTTTTTTTTTCTATGATGTTTAGGCAACCAATTCAAACACGGATTAAATTCAATCTGGGGGGATAAATAGAAGCAAAATAACTGCATTAGTATTATTAACATATTGAATTGTTAATGTGTAATGATTGGTTTCATATTAATCTCAAATCTCAACAACAAAAGGGTATCTTGAGAATTTCTGAATTCCACCTGATGAAGTGAAAATGAACTCATTTGTTCAGAATGCAGCTACTGAAAGCTTATTACACACCCTGCTTGTTCCTGAGCCCCAGCTGGGTGGGAATTGCTGCCAGAAGGGATTGGTAGTTTTTACAGTGGTTTTTCATCTTCAGACAGAGTCAGTCTGAAATGGGCAGTGGCTTTTCTTTGCATTGTTCCATCCTCAGGAGGGCTAATGTTTTAATTCTGTGTTTATATATATATTTATATTTGCACTTTCTGTTCTTCTGGACCAATAAAATTCCAATTTTCCAGCTGCTGAGAGGCTCCCTTCTTCCAGCTGAATAGTTGGGTGTGAGATAAGACACTGGCAAGGAATGAAATATCCATCTCTCCTCCCCCTGATTTGCATTAATGTGTCACTGGGGCAGAATTTCATCCCCCAATCCATTCCCTCCTTCTCAGCTCACTTCTTGTTTGTAAAGAATGGTCTACAAAGTGGCTCTGGGGAAATATTCTGGGATTTCAGCATTTGTGGCAGAGGGATGAAGCAGTGCCTGGATGCCTGTTTGTGTGAAACATTCATCAATTTAGGAAGCAATGCTGTATCACTGTGTGTTTTTGTAAGAGGAGAGGTTTGGTCACTGGGGTAAGGGCAAATTGTCTGTTCCTTTGTGATCCTGCATCATCTTCTGAAAAATCTTTTTGTGTGTATGTGTGTTTTAGTGGTCTGAAAGCAGGATTCTGCAGGTTCCATATCATTTTAGGAACTGCCTTGCCCTGATGGGGGTTATGCAAGAGGCTTTTTTTATTCCTTCTCCAGGAATTCAGGGAAGCAGCCCATGGAGGCAGAGTGATTTCTGTAGCTCTTGGTGCTCTGCAGAGAAATAAGAGAGAAATTTTTATTGTGATGACTTTGATTTAATGATTTCAGTGACTTTTGGAGAAGCACAATGATTTATTAAGCAGCAGTCCCTCTCAATCTGTACAATATGAAGGGACAACCAGGTGTTGGTTTTACCTGATCTGGTAACTGAGGGCACAACTCCAATGCAGAGATTGGTGACAGCTGGGGCTGTGCTGCCCTTGCTGAGGGCTGAGCAGCCTTAGGCTCCCTGAGCAATTAAATATCAATGTTTTGAACAGAACCATTGCACCACTCAGATAACTGGGAAACACACTTTCCTAGGAATGACATGTGTTGAGGGCTGTGACTACCAGCACTAGAACCAACTGAAAATTCTCTTTTGCTGAATGATTCATTAAAAATTTCCCTTAATTTTTTAATTCCATGTGTGTGGGGTGTTTTTTTATTAAAAAGAGAGGGATTTCCATCTTATAATGGAACTGGCCTTCATCCCCAAAGCAAAGCAGATGTCAAAGGATGCAGGATCTTTTCCATGTTGATTTGACTGCATAATTGGGCAGTCACTAGCTGCTGTTGAGGTTTCCTGGGAGATGTTTTTTTGCCAGTCAGTGCTACAGAGGTTATGGGCTTTGGGAGCTGCATAGCTGCTGCACCTGTGAGAGCTCCAAAAGGAACCTGAGAGCTTCCAGGAGCTGTAGCTGCTCTGGAAATGCAGCCTGGTCCCTGATCCTGGTGCAGGGTGTTTGCTGTCAGGTGTCTGCAGTCCTGCTCATGTTTGGATTATGGGAGTGCAGCCTCACTCTGCATTTCCTGGTGTACAAATCCTTAGGGATATATGGAATACCCCGAGCTGGAAGGGACCCACAGGGATCTCTGAGTCCAGGACATCCCAATAACCCCACCCTGTGCCTTAGAGCATTGTCCAATGTGTCCATACGGTGCTGGATCTACAGCTGGGATTAGAGTATGGCAACTTTAACATGAAAATTGTGGGAAATTCCCACTTAATTCTATCTGGGAAAGGTTTGTTGTCTGGGATTAGTTGTCCTTCTGAAATGGGACGAGGATATTTATAAAGTGATGTTTATGTTTTGGTCAAACATTTGGGACATGCTTATTATAGTTTGTATATTTTCATTGTCATAATTATGGAAAAAGCATGGTGGGGGATGGATTGGGACTGTGAGAACAGTCCCAAAAGTGCACAAATGCAATCTTTAAATTCCGTCCTCTTGCTGTAGGAGATGTAATACAGCATGAGATTAAATGATAGTTTTACTGAGGTTGAAAGGGATTTTGCAGCTTGGAATTCTTCTGTTCTACCTACCTTAAAAAGCAGAATTTTGAAGACTGGGTCTTCTAAAAAAGACAGTAATTTTTCCAGAGCCTTAGAAAGTATAACACTTCCTTTTAAAACTCTCTTCTCAATCAAGAATTCTGTTCTTATGTTGCAGAAATGTTTGTCATGACAGATGCATTTGGATGAAGTTAGGTTAATAGCATTGCTTGAGGAAATGTCGGATGGGACACAAACCAAACAGTGGTATGGACATTGGACAAGAGTACAGATAAAAGGAATGTGTACAGATTGATAAAATGCAACAAGAGAGTTTTGGGTAAAATTTTGGGTTCCGGTTGAAAAATCTTTAGAAATCAGTGGAGAAAAATTGTTTGGTTTTGCTTATTCACCTCAGGTTATGGCATCACAAAACCCTTCTGCCCTTGCCCTTGTTCCGTAACACATCCCAGAATGGTTTGTATTGGAAGGTCACCCAGTGCCACCCCGTACCCTGGGGATTTAGAGTCACTATTCATGATTGGAAATATATTCTATCTGCATAAAAATGTGAAGTTCTAATATCTGCATTTGTTCCTGAGTTTGTATCACAGTGATGGTCAGCACTCTGTGACAGGTTTGTGGAATTATCTCTAAAATCTGGAGAACCTAGGGCTGCCTTGCACTTCCCACTTCCCTTTGGGGGGAGTAACATGACACCTTCATAAAATATTTGTGCTCAGCCTCTCTGTGTGTGTCTGAAAAATGTGCTGTGTGGGATGCTTGGGTACTGCTGCAACAGCACAAACCCTGTGCACTTGGGGCTATTTGTGCCTTTCTGGAGGTGAGGCTGAATTTCCTGTACACACATGGATATTGGAGCTCATGCTTCAGGGGAGCTGGTGGAATACTGGGCTCCAGCAGACCCTGGGTTATTGGGGGATGAGAGTTCAGGGTGACATATGGGGCCCCCACCTCTCAGCTTTGGTCAGTACTCAGAGTTCTCACTCCTTTTGTCAGAACTTATAGTTTTTGCACCTTTTGTCAGAGTTCATGTCTCTCACACCTTTTCCAGCTCTGCTTACACAGAATTGGTGCAATCAGAATGGCTCCAAGGATGCAGAGATCTGATGTAAAGGTCACCCCTGAAACTGTAATGAATAGGACTGTATTGATTGGATCAAGCCCACCTGGTTTTTTGTTTTGTTTTGTTTTTTGTTTTTTATTTTTTTTTTAATTTCAGACTCTTGATAGACAGTTTTTGTTTTAAAGTAGTAGTTTCTTTTAAATGATCTGTTGTATTCTTGAATTTGAAATGACATTGCTAAATTTATGGAAAAGCAGGTAAAGGTTGCCACGGTTTTTCCATTACCCTATTCCTTTTCTTTGTTTCCCAGTATTGTTACTTCATTTGTTCTTCATCCCCACACATAAACTCCATCATCTCCAGTCTTCCTTATTCATTCCTTGAAATTCCACTCTCTCCTTTAGCCTTGTGCCTATGCCTTGATAAAATGATATCTCTTATCTTACATATAACTCTTTTAAAATCTGGTTTTACTGTTAGAGATTTTCTAAAACTGCCTGGTTAAGAAGCAATATTTTATCTGTTTGCAGAGTTATCTAGGCCAGAAAGTTACATTTATGTACAGGAAAATGTGTATATATCTGCCTAAAAATGAAAAATATATAATATAATGTGAAGGTAACATTCAGTTACCCTGAGCTTCATGCAAATTTCAGAGCAGTGGCAAAAGTGACTTTCCCAAAGTCATACCTCAGACTGGTCTTGAATGTACTTTTCCTACACTGTGAACCAAACTTCTCTCCTTTGGTTTCTGTAACTTTTACACACTCCCCACTCCTATCATTTTTTTTTTCTCTGTAAATTTAGATAAAACAACTTCACAGTTATTCAGAATGGAAAGTATCACAAAGAGAAGGGAAATCAATTGCTTTAACTACTAAATTCAGCCTGCTCTGCTCAGGTTGGGAATGGCTGCTCGTGAGAATTTCTCTTGTGGAGAAAGGGAATGACAAGAAGTGTTTATTGCTGTCCCTGTTGGGGTGCCAGCAGAGCCTGATCTGAGGTGATTTTTACCTTCTGTAGTGCTTTTACCCTCCCCGTGGCAGCTCCAGGCACTGGTTATTCCTGGGAATGGACAGGGTGGAGTTTTTGGCCGTGCCAAGTGCGTGCTGTGCCGCTGCAGGTCATGGTGCCACCGGGGCCCTGCGGGGCTGTGCCAGAGCTCCTGGGGCTCTCCTTGCCCTGCACAAAGGGTGCTCAGCCTCCATCAGTCACAGCTGCTCCTCCGAGCACGAGAAGGACCAGGGGAAGGAGCTGAGTGGGGCTGGGCAGACCTGTGAGCTTCTCTGGGTGTTAACAAGGGATGGAATAATGCCATAAGTTTGAGCTTTTATATTTTTTCAGATTCTGTGCTGTTTCAGTGGGTAGTTTTAGGTTTCATATTAGGTGCTGCTAAGCCCTCTTCACAGAATAGATAGGCAAAACAATTCCTTCTCTAGTTTTATATCAAGGACAACTTTCAGGCCAAAAAACAAAAGCAAGGGTGAAGGGAGAAGAAACAACAAGGAGGATGGAGCTTCATAACTTGGAGCTGTAATTGGACAATTAACTCCAAGATGCTCCTAGACCAGAACTTATCAAAATGTGAGCCCTCGTGCCCATTTTGGGTTCATCTTGAGTGTGGCCCAGCCGTGTACTGCCCAGGTGTTCCCAGTGAGGCCTTTTAATAAATCCGTGTTTTATCCTTTTGCTCCTGCTGCTCTCTGCTCCAGCTCTGCCTCCAGAATGCATCAGCCAGAGCCCAGGCTGGAGAGCAGGGAGCCCTCAGATGGAATTGTGGGTTTATTTCACCACAAATCAGTGTTAAAAACCTGCAGGACACCAGGGAGAGATGAGCTGGAGTTGTTTAATTCTGCCACAGCAAAGACAGAGTGGCTCCAGCTTTTGGGGTTTGCAGCAATCTGACTCCCAGCAACTCAGCAGTCTCAGTCCTTTCTTTCTCAGACTCTTTTTTGGACCTGGAATATGAATAAAAATTATTTTTAAATACATAAAAAATAGATCTTTATCATCTTTATCACTTCCACTCAAGAAATGAGTCCTCTCACCAACAGCAATTGCTTCTCAGTGCTTAAGAAAAATTTTTTGTGGAGGTTGCACACACTGCTTTCCTGTTAAGGTATAATTTGGTTTTATCTTGAAGTATTTGCATGCCACAAATGTAGTTTTCTAGCAGCTTAGTGCCATATTTTGCTCCTACATATTTTTAAATTTCTTAATTACTTATGTTTTAACCACTTATTTTAATAGCTGGGTGAAACCATCTTGAGTATTTTTGAACTCTCTTTTTACAGTCCCAAAATTTAAAGATCTAGGACTGTTGTTTTCTTCACCTGGAGGGTCTGTACATGAGAAGTACTCTTTTAAAATTCTTTCCAGTCAAACATGCATTAACTCACAGAACTTGATTTTCTCAGGTAGGTGTGACAGGGTTTATTTTTAAATATCACAGTATAATACTTCTAGGCTCTATTTAAAAGTCCTTATACTTTTATAGGAGAAAATGTTGCTCCTTACAGATACAAAGGTCTGCAATTTAAAGGAATCAGAAGTTAATTTCCATAGTGTGACAGTGATAAACATAATTTGCACCATTAAAATATAATAATGTTTCCTGAGAAAATGAGACAGTTAAAAAGCAGCACTAAACTTATTTACTTTTGGATATTTTATAATTATTTTTTTTTCCAATGGCAATTCTGTCTCTTATTGATGGGATAAAATGTTTACCTATGAGAAAATACCTGAGGTAAGTAATAGTAATAATAGTAATAATAATTAATAATAATAATATAATAATAATAATTAATAGGAACTTTAGTCTTTTGTGTGTGTATGAACACATCTTTTACATATGAAAATACTGTTTGTTGTTTGTTTAATGAGGATTGTACTATTCATCCCACTTATTTTTGTGTGGAACACATTTTAAAAAAATTGGAGCTAGAGGACCTGAGGTTACG
>CM031868.1:3414452-3490370 GCA_018697195.1 Certhia americana | reverse complement strand
TCCTTTCCTTTCCGCTCCTTTCCTTTCCGCTCCTTTCCTTTCCGCTCCTTTCCTTTCCGCTCCTTTCCTTTCCTCTCCTTTCCTTTCCTTTCCGCTCCTTTCCTTTCCTTTCCGCTCCGCTCCGCTCCGCTCCGCTCCGCTCCGCTCCTTTTCCTCTCCTTTACTTTTCCTCTCCTTTCCTTTCCGCTCCTTTCCTTTTCCTCTCCTTTCCTTTTCCTCTCCTTTCCTTTTCCTCTCCTTTCCTTTTCCTCTAAATCAGAATAGCAGTTCAATATGTTTGTGTTGATTACAGAAAAAGCTTCTACAGTTCAATTTGGGCAACTTGTACAGAAACAGAGGGCCAGGTTTACACCTGGTGTCCAAAGCCGGGCAGAAAACCTGAAAATAGGAGCACTGACTTTGATTTTTCCACCCTTTTGGGATGTTTTAGTGGTTGGGGGGCTCAGTGAAGGAGGCTGGGGTTCAGCTTCATCCTCTGCTCAGTCCCATTTAATCCATTACCTCTCATTCCCCCAAGTATTCCCGTACCACGGAACGAGCCGCGTGCTCTGGGTGTGGTTGCTTTCTGTGCTACTGGGTTTATGTTTCAGCACTTCAATAAATAACTGAAAAGGTAAAAGGTGGTGGTTGGAACGCTAAAGGCTCCCTGCCTTTCCGGCAGCATTTCCTAGGAGTGGTTTGGAAAAGTCCTTCTTTCTGCTTAAGGCAGTTCTGAGGCTCTCGTTGTGCTCGGTTGTACACATGTTCGCGAGGAGCTGTCCCGTCCTTGGCACAGCCCGGGGTGTGCCCCAAGCCCAGGCTGCATTTCCTGGGGCAGGCTCGGGACATTCGGAAATTAGGAGCGCAGGGACTGACAGGCACAGGAATCCACCTTCCTTGCTGCCTTCTCTTGCAAACCGGCGAATTCTACCAGGGCAAGCTGGAAGTACCCCGCCTGGGAAGCCGTAGCGATGTCATTTTCTTGTTCAGGATTTGTCAGCAAGAGCAAGCATCGCCCTGCTGGCGGTGCCTCCCCCGCCGTGCGCTCCCGGAGCCGCAGAGCTGCTCCTGCCTCCCTTCCCCAGGCAGCCTGTGCAGTCAGCTGGGAAGGGGCCGGGGAGCCAGCCAGGCATTCGAGGGGGTGGAGAGAAGCAGGAAAGGTGTGTCCGTGCAGCCACAGCCCGGGGTAGTGTTGGGGAGCGCCTCCCCATCCCATGGGCAGCGGTGCTCCGTGCGCCGGGAGCGGGGCTCACCTGCGCTCTCCCCAGGATCCGCGGCTGCAGCGCTCCAGGTACGGCACAGCGAGGACGAACGCGGGAACGCTCCATGCTCTACCAGCCAGCAGGATTATTCTGGGCTGTCTGGACAGCTTTGTGTGCCAGGGAGGGGGCACAAGCTCTGTGTGCGCTGAGTGGGAAGCTGGGCTCCTTCGGAGCCGTGAGGCAGAAAATGTGGGTTTGTGAGAGAGGGAGAATGGCCATTATTAGTTTGCACAGCCAGAAGGCAAATGATAATTGCTCTGAAAATGTCCCCTGCATTTGACTTTGGGGAAGTAGAGGAGTAGAAATGATTCATTAGAATGGAGCCATGCATGTGAAAGAAAAACGCAACTCTGGGTTTTTTTTGTGGGATTTATTACCTAGAGATGATGTTGTATCTGGAATAATCACCAGCTGCTTATTTTCTCTTTAACAATTGTCACTGTAGCCCATTGCAAATGCAGTGTTTTGGGATGAATTTCATAGATAGCAGTAAATGGCTGATAGTACAAGGAAATGTTTAGAAAGAAAATAATCACCTTCCTAATGAACTTTAAATAACAATAATGCTTATATTTCATGTAGTTGATTTCATGTAGATTTCTGTGTTGAAAATGTACATCCTTCCTTTTTAAACCTGATCTTTTAAAAATCCATTCAGTACCAGCTTTTGCCTTGTCAGAATTTCACATGCACTCCTGTTTCATTCATTTCTTGCTTTTAGACTTTTTAATAGCTGTGAATTTTATTTAACTTGAGCTTAGGCACCAATAAGAACAATATTCAGGTATTTATTTTGGAGGTTAGAACATTTCTGAACTAACTAAAGCTGTTAAATGGGTAAAATTAGATGAAATATTTTTAGTAAAGCAGAATGCATCACTATTCCTGGTTGTTATTTAAGCAGGGATAGAGGAAAATAGATGACAATATTACTTTTGATAATATGCAGCAACATTTTTGAAGTTTTTATGCTTAATGTAGTCTAATTTTGCTTATCCTTGATTTTTGCATGGATTCACAGTGAATTTTTAGCTGGAATTCAAATGGTACTGAATGTCTGGATAGGGTGATATATTTGGACTTGCAAATGCTTCTATGAATTTTATCACTTCTCTGGAAGGAATTAGCTGAAAAGGGATTCTTAAAAATACTTTCTTTTTTTTTTTTTTTTTTTAAGAGTTCAAGTTGGATGTGAAATATTGCAGCCAATCTGTCATTCATCAATTTACCTGAGCTTTTTCATCCCCTCCAGAGAGACAATTCATACTTTTAAAAACCTTTCTGTGTGGGCAAGTCTGTGAAACTGAATTCTGCCTGAAAATACCCTGAGTTGGTAAAGCATGGTTATGTAACCAGTATTGCATAATAATGCATTTAATGATATTCTAATAGGAGTTTACTTTTATCACTGTTTCTTTAGGAGAAAAGGTTGCAGGGCTGTGACTAATTACCCTCCTTCTTTAAGGTTATCAGCTGTCCTCGTTTTCAAGGACATCCCTTGCTAACAGGGACAATCCTGGAATCTTGGAGGCTTTATTGAAAATGGGGCAATGTTCTAATTTCAGAGCAATCCCATGTCAGGCAGACATCTGAGCAGCTCCAGAGCTCACGTGGCTCCGAGGGCAGCGCATCCGGCCCGAGCAGGACCAGCACCAGCTCCTTTCGTGGCACATCAAGATGTGGCAGACAGAGGTGCAGCAGCAGCTGTCCCACTGCTGCACACGTACTACAACCTTAGAAGAGAGAAAAAAAAAAAAATTGGGTTTTCTGTTCGGACATGTGTTTGCTTTTTCCCTTCTGTAATCCCACAGCCATGGGAATGGGTCAGCAAAATTGAGTTCATTGCCCCGTTCCACTTGAATGGAAAGACCAGACAGCAAATGCTGGAGGATTGGGAGGAATTTTCACAGAGGCTGAAGCTAAATTTAAAGGAGGAATAACTCTCTGCACTCTCTGTTCTCAGACAGTTGTCAAAAGAGAAAAGTAGGTTTCGGAAGCGTTCAGATTTGTTTGACGACTTTGTTACCTCTGTGCTTGAACTCAGACTATTTTATATGTGCTTTAAAATAAGGAAGTCCTGGGATTATGTAAGGGGTTAGCCAAGTACAACACAGAGAAGGATGCAGGAGGGATTGCAGTCTGATTTTAAATGGGTGCGAGAACATTTCTGATTGCACGGATCTCCAAAGGTTTCTGCTATAGAAGGGATCACTGCCCAGACAGCTCAGTTCTGCCCCTCTGGAACAGGAATGCCTGCAAGGGCCTTCATTGGGCTTTCCTCTGCTTGAGGGAACCTTGTGGAATGATGTCTTTTATCGGAATGGAAGCTTTCTAATATTTTTTAGCACAAAGACCTTAATAAACTTGAGGGCTTTAACAGGAAATTGTTAAAATATAAACTCCTTCACTTTTCTCCAAATTTCAGGGAGTGATGGCTCCGTAGCCTTCATGGCATCTGGGACTTGTGCATGTTGGGTTCCAGGACAGTTGTCCTTGAGATGGAAAAGACTCAGTGGGGTATTTAAATCCCCAGTCCTCCCATGTGGCTGTAATCCAATGTGTGAGCTCAGTAGGAAAGTGCATGCATTTTTCATGTATGATGCTGTGTCAGGACTCATGGGAGACTCCTGCCTGGGGTTTGGGGCTTTAAATGTATCACACACACACACACACACACACACACGCACACACACACACACACTCACACACAGCTTGTCTTTGTGTTATACTGACAACTGGTTTTATAAATAAACAATTCTAGTTACCGCAGCTGTATTTTGTAACAATATCCATACTTGGTGTCAATTTATCAAGAGCTGAATGAGCTTAAAAGAATGTAGTTTTTTATTTACAGTAGCTGACTCTTACCTGGGTAAGTGACAGGTCTAGTGTCCCATTACTTCCCCTTCTGTCATTTTGCAGGATAGAATTTCATGCACCTGCCAGCTCAGTTTCTCTTTTGCTGGAAAGATTTTGTGTACTCCCACTTCTCATAATTAGAATAACCACACCAAACTTTCTCAAGATTAAAAAAAACCATAAAATAGAACATGAAGGAGCTGTAAGTGCTTAGTTTTTTAAATGAAGATGTGAAACTCCCAAAGAATGACCACAGTTTTTGTGGGGATCAAGGGAAATGTCACTTCTTAGTTGCTGATCACTGAGGGCCCAGGTTTCAGCTGAGGTGAAGGAATGACTTTGCTCAAGTGTTGGACCTGATGCATGCCAGGAAAAGCATCTGTGCAACAATTTGTAAGCTATTTAACACTGTAAAATCAACTGAAAAGTGTTTATGTTTTCTTTAGTAATTAAATAAGGATCACTTCAGTGATAATGCATCCTGTGGACTGAGTCCTACAGCTCTCCTCGCTGCTAGTGAGATTTGCAAGTGTTGCAAAATCCATATTCTAGCAGAATAGAATCTAGCAGAAAATGTACATCAGAGCACCTTAGAAAGCTGTTCAGCCTTTATTTCTGAAACTTGGGGTGGCTTTCAGTCACCCAAATCCAGTTTTAATTGGCTTTGCCTTTAGAAGAGAACTGATCTGGGCTTCCCTGCCCTCGTTTCATGTGAACACCCAGGCTGTGTTTGGCCAGCAGGTTGTAAATGCTGGACAGCACAGCCAGAGTGCTCTGTTCCTGGTGAGTATGGCAATGTGATATATCTGGGAAGCAGAAACGAGGATGTTTGTTTCTAACCCAGAGAAATCTGTGCTGCAAAGCAGTGTTGGCAGCTTTCCTTTCACCTGAATTCCAGGGTGAATATCCATCCCACTCCTTCCCTGCCTCTTCCCTCGGTTTGCAGATATCTGGAAAAGGCTTAAATGCATCTCTTGCTCTTCAGCCACTTTCCTGACTCCTCCTTTCTCTGGTTTTCTGGCCTGCCTGTCTCTCCTGGCACGTGGTGTGACAGCAGTGCCTGCACTGGGGCCATGCAGAGCCTCCCCTTCTCCACAAGCCACATCTCCCAGGCTGCTGGGGCTACACCAGGGAGCTGAGCATGAGCTGATGCTGGGAGATGTTTCAGAGCCAAATTAAAACCCTCTCCCACGCCAAGAGGTACCACCACTTGTTACCTGTGCTGCCACCTGCCTCTCTGTTGCTTTTCCTGAAAGTCTGCTGATTTTATTTTGGTTAAACATCACAGCCACAGCCTTCATGCACAAGTTCTCTCTTTATTGCATTGTAGCCACACTGAAATGCTGATTGTTTTAGTCCTTTGTTTGTCTACTGCTGTACATGATCCCTGCCCAACTCTCAATGCCTCAGTGCACCTTTACCCCAGCAGAGCCCCTCTGGATAAATTTTGGCCCTTGGGAAGATGGTTGAGTTGTTAATCTCTGAATTCTGCTCCGAATTGCTTTTGTTTCTTGGAATATGCCTTTGCCAGAGCCTCATTTTTCAAATTGTGTTTATGAAACAAAAGCAGAGGTGATGAATAATCTGCCACTACCTTACTTTGATCCTAAATGGTCGTGTTCAATTTTAGGTGTTGCATTATCTCGTACAATATAAAACTTCCAATATATCAGAATTTAATATTGCTCCAAGTATTTTTGGGAATTATGCAATCTGCTAAAGCAAGCAAACAATTTCTTCCCCCTGATAATCAGAATTAATTCTTTTTAGCAAGGCTGTCTTGATAGTGCTGTGAATGGAGATTTGTAAATGTATCAAAGTCCTTTGCTGATTTTTCAAATCCCTTGATTCCAATAATTTATGGACTGAAGGAAAACAAGTTTTAAAACAATCTCTTTTGTGTGGCTAATCCTATATATAAGGAATGTATTTAATCTGTACTTGCAACTTTGGACCTTGAGGTTTAAATGTGCTCAGAAAATTCACTCTAAGATTAGTGTTTTGATTAAATAAATGGCCTTCATTGTATAGAATCTTTTTTCCCCTCTACAGTGCCAGTTATGAAGACTCATTCTTGATTTTGAAAATAAGAATCTGTCCAAAAAGTCCCAGGGACTTTGGCAAAGTTCATCCCAACTCTTCCTTTGCTCTCAGCAGCCCTTGGTAAATGGTGTGTTGTGAGCTTAGGGAAAGCACTTTGGAATGGCAGGTGCAGCTTAACTGCTTAATCAGAGAGAGCTGAGCCAAGATGTGGGCATCAAACTGTTTCATAATTGTCCTCTCCACTCTTTTTAACTTCCTTGCTCTCTGTCAAACTTGTGATATTGCTTCTGGAGAGTTGTGACCAGTCTGCCCAGTACAGGAGAGCTACTGGTGACTGCAGGGAGTCCAGAGAGGGGACACCAAGCTGGGAGCACATGGTACATGGGAAGAGGCTTGGGAATGCCATTGTTCCTCAGTCAGGAGAAGAGGTGGATGTGGTTTTATTCCTTTCTTCACCTACCCAGTGGAGATCATAAAAGCAGGAAAATCCAGATTCATCTCTTAGGTATGCAGAGCAAAAGGATATGAGGTAAAAGCTGCAATTCCAGTAAGGGGAATTCTGGTCAAATATAAATAGCTTTCTTACCAGGAGGATGTTCCAACATGGGAACAGTGGCCCAGACAGGGGTGGGAATCTCCATCCTTGGGGACATTCAAAACTCAGCTGGGCATGACCCTGAGCAAGCTGTTCCACATTTGAAGTTGGCACTGAATTGGGCTAGATGACCTTCAAAGCTCCTTTCCAACCTAAATCATCCTATGGTTTTCTTAGGAACTCTGGGAAAAAAACAACTCCCAAACCAGAGGAGAGCTGTTTGATTTGAAGTTGGTTTTCCAAGTGGATATGCAGGGAAGCCTGAGCCTGTGTTTTTGCGAGTCATGGACAACTTTTAGTTTGATGGGAGCTCTATGAGTGTTGTGCTGCAGAGTCACCGAGTGCTCTGGCAGTCCTGGAGCACTGATTTGGAATGGCAGCTCACACTTAGCTGTTATGGTTTGTTATTGGCCATTCTTTCTGAGACTTATATATCTTTCTATGATAGGTTTGTGATCTTCTGTTACTTTAATTTATTCCAGCAAGTAGAATTCATACAGGTGAAACCAAAGTGCAAAAACAGGAGGAGTGAAAGCAGCACAGTCTTGTCCTGTGCAGGGAATTCAGAAAACGTTACTGAAATTTCAGATTTTTTGTGGAGTTGCTTTCAACAGTGATAAATGACCTGCCCCAAATTTCTAGAAGACTTTTCCATTTACAGTGTGAAATTATAGAAAAGTCAGGGTAATAAGGAAAAAATGTTAACTTAATCTTTACTGCTTGAGTCCATGTAGGGAGGTTTGACACTTGTTGCTGTGGTGTTATTACAGTGGTTGCTAATTAATGTCTCTTGTTAAAGCACCCTTCCTGAAAGTGTAACCTTCCTTTGTGTGAGTTCTTCCTGCACCATAAAATAGTAAATAATCATCTTGATAAGGGCCTGTGTCTGAGGGGGAAATGTGAGTAAAGAGGAAAACGAGTTATGATAAAACATGCTCAATTAACGTGAGGTGTCACTTCTGAAATGCAGGGTGGGCTCATTAAGGTTACAAGGATAAGAACTGGTTGGAAACTACTACCCCCTCTCTGGTTAAAAGGAAAATTGCTGGGGGAAGTGTCACCATCATTCTGTGACTTTAGAGATGTATCCCTGAGAGGCCTTGGGGGACAGGATGGGCAGGGAGGGCAGAGGCAGATCAGGAAGAGCAGAAGCAGATCAGGGAGGGCAGAAGATGATCAGAGAGATCAGAAGTAGATCAGGGAGATCAGAAGATGATCAGGGAGAGCAGATGTAGATCAGGAAGAGCAGAGGTAGATCAGGAAGAGCAGAAGATGATCAGGGAGATCAGAAGGTGATCAGGGAGAGAGAGGCAGATGAGCCAGCCCAGGTCGGGGTGGCCACAGTGCACTTTGGTTTTGAGGCAAATGATCTGACAGTCAGGAGGGTTCTGTCCCCATCTTGGGGTGTTGGGGGGAAAGAATGGAAATAAATCATTGTGTATAAAGGCAGAGCAAGATAATCCTGCAGACAGAGGGTTTCCAACAATTTTTAGGATATAATTGTTAAAGGGAATTCTAGCTGGATAAAGGTTGAAATATTTGAACTGCATTTACAACAGTATCTGTCTTCCCTTCTTGCTAAGTATCTGAGATGCACTGTGTTGGGGTTACTCTTCCTCTGATAAAATGGTTTCTAATAAGGCACAGAATCACTGAATCATTAAGGTTGGAAAAGTCCTCTGTAATCATCAAGTCCAAGCTATCACTGATCACCTACCACCTTATCAACCAGACCATGGCACCAAGTGTCTCATCCAGTCTTTCCTTAAATATCTCCAGGGGTGGTGACTCCACCACCTCCCGGGGCAGCCCCTTCCAATATCAAATCACCTTTCTGTGAAGAAATTCCTCCTGAAGTCCTTCAGTACAGCTCCTTTCCTGCCATTGTAATGTTTGCAGAGGTACCTTTTGCAACAGTCCTTCCTCCTGTAAGAGCTGAAAAGCCTAAACCACTGCTGTTCCTGATAGACAAGTGCTCTGATTCTGGATTTGGAGCCTTATTTGAAGGGTTGTTTTTGTAGTGTTCCTTTTCAATATTTTATTCTGATAGTGGATTTGCTGGTACCTCAGTTGGACTGAAGTTCTTATGTGTCAGATGCCTAATGTGTCAGATAATTTATTACAGAACCTTGTTGACAAGGGAAGTTTTCTGGATATGAGGACGCTGGTTAATGCAATGTTGAACAAATGTTTAAAGTGTCTTGGAAAGTTCATTCTGGGAGAGAATTTTTAACAATTGGAGAAAGGTCCCTGTAAGAGGGAGGCATATCTCCAAGGCTATAATCCAAAAAAAGGCTAAATCCAAATTTGTTCAGTTGAAATAAGAATCTGGGGATAAGACACAGGAGGCTGTGAAGACCAGTAATGTTGAGTGAATTATTTAGGAAGGTGTGGGAAATAAAAATATCATCTAGATAAGAGGTAGAAGTGGGGTTTGCAATGCACGTCCATCATTAGGTGCATTAGAGGGGATCAGAAGTGGGGAGCAGCTGGTGCTGAGGCCCTGGCTCTGGGCAGGTCTCATGGCTGACTGAGTTTAGTCTGAGCTTTGGCCTCCAAGTGCTCCTGCCAGGACTGGGAGCTTTCCAGAGCCCTCCGATTGTTGCCGACCTGTGTGTGCCGAGTGTGAACCTGCAGTGGGGCTTCTGCTCTGTTTTCTGTGAGGGAGATCTCCTGCCTGGGCTGCCGAGCTGCTCTGCACACACAGAGCTGAGATATAGCCACGGCTGGCAGAGCTGTGCAGTGCTGCTCTAACCCAAAATGTGAATGTAGGGCACAGCAAAGTCATCTGGCTCTGAAGCCTGGTGTAAAAATACATCATCTTATCCTCTGCTGGTCCTTCTCTCTTAAAGGAGAATTTATCAAAATGAACTATATTGGGTTAAATCCATTTTCTTTGAAGTTGATGGTAAAGCTTCAACTGATGTAAATGGGAGTAGAATTAGGCCAGCACTGATCACTTAGGGGAAATCAAAATCTAGGCTAGAGAAAAGGCAAAGATCAGCTCTGCACAAATACAGAAATAGTTCCTGTGTTCTGTGCCACTGGTGGCTCCTGTGTGCTTCAGCTGGAGTTGGAGGGCTCATTTCTAGGGCAAATGTCACTGAAATCACTGCACCCACAGTGACACCGAGTCAGCTGTGGGATGCTGGTGTGGTGCAGCTCCAGCTGCAGCACAGCACTTCTCCCTGGGGACATTCTGCTCCCAGACACGGCCAGAGTTGTGGTGTCAGGCCTTGAGGATCCCTCTGCCACCACGAGAACCTTACTGTGTGTTACTTTCTTGACAACTTGAGAGTCAGGACAAGTCCTTCCAACTTTGGGATTTGCAGTGCTGAGGTACTAAAGAGTTTAAGTGCAAAGGGTCCTAAAGACTTCGGCAAATGTATTTACCACTGCCATCACTCCCCTTTTTCCTGTGCCATCTGTGCCAGCAGTATTGGTCCCTGCAGGAGGATGCCACCTGCAAGCTGCCTGTCTGTTTTCCCCTGTGCTGGAAATAGCAATGCCAGCACAAAGAAATATGTGGTTTTTAGTCAGTCTGATGGTGCTGAGGACTTAAGCTCCTTTTCAGCCGCTGATTTGCTCCTTCTTTTTTTGTGTTTGGACAGGGTCTTCCTGCTCTGTTGTGGAAGAGCAGAGAGGCATTTAGCCCTGGAGTCAATGAAAACAGGCTGTTTATGAGGCTCTCTGAATCTGTGTGCTGGGCTGTCACCCTGGTGCATGAAATGTCTTACACAATAGCAACAGAGCTGTGCTCAGAATGTGACTCTGGGGAGAAAACTCTGTCACAAGGAATGACAAATCCACCAGTGTTTCTTATGCAATTAAAATGGCAACTTTTCTCCGCATGATTCATGTTTCTTCCTCTCGAGCTGGTGAGCTGTTCCCAAAAGAAAATGCTCCCATCTCTTGGTTCCCTGGCTCCTGTGCATCCCTGATTTGGAGTGTCTTTACACTGATATAACCCTGGGGAGGGTTTAATCATTAGAGAATAAGTGCTTTGCGATTCCAGCACAGCTCCCTGGCTGCTCCGAGCTGCAGCCTCAATTATATTAATCTGACTGTTGCCTGTTTAAGCATCGTCCTACATCTTGACTGGCAGTGGGGTAAACAGATTCAGCAAATAAACTGTGCTTCCTGTATGCTCGCCAGTGGCAGATCAGGTCAAGCAGAGCAGCAGCTGAGCAGGAGCAAACTCACAGAGCTTTGGCTGTGTCAGTGCCTCTGACTGGGATGGAAATGCACAGCCCAGGCACACACAGTGCCACAAGAATGGTGCCACGATGCCTTGGGATTTTAGCTGTTATATTTTCATGTATTTATACTCCTGCAGTTCTTTAGTGCATCACTCCAAACTCCACATTCAGTGTCAGCTGCTGCTTTCCCATTTGGCTAAGACACAACAATTCCTCTCCAGGCCTGGCAATCAAGGACACCTCAGTGCCTCAGGCCCCAGAGATGGAAACACAAGTGACTTGGGGGGAGCAAACTTGGCCTAAATGACTTCATTCCCTGCAGCTGGAATTGGGAGATTCAGCCCCAATGTGCAAATGGCTCAAACTTATCAAAGGGTGAAACCTGTGAGCCAGGGCCCATTTTGGGTGTAGTCCTAAATGTACCTGAGGGCCCTTCAATAAATGTAACTGCTTTTTATCCCCTTAATTTTGTCCAGCCTCAGTTTTTAGGTAGTCCCAAAAAGGCATCAGCCTTTCCAAATGAGGTGTATGTGCTCTTAGCAGTCTCAGGGTGTCATCGGGCACCTGCAGCTTCCAGAAAGAGTTAAAGAGGTTTAGGCAACAGCTGTGTGTTTTTCCTATTTGTCTGTTTTCCTCAAGGTCACTGGAGTTGCTGTTACAGGGATGGGAAGGGTCTGTTTAACTCACTTTATTTCTACAAATAGTTTTCAACAGTGAGAATGTAAGTCCTTTTTAAAATGGCTGTGCTAGAACTTGGGAAGTTTTGCTCTTGCAAGAAGTGACAAAAAGCAAGATAAACATAAGGTTATTAAGGAACACATCTGAGGAAGTGTTTTCTGTTCATTTTCAAAGAAGGCAAAACAATAATCACAGGAACATATGTGAACAAAAGTTGTCTTGATTTAAAATGCTAAAAACCCTGCACTGATTTACATGGGGAGCACCAGATTGAGATAGGCTGAAGCAAGAGATGGGATCTTGTTTTTTAATCCCCAACCTGGTGGAGCTGCTCACTGCCATCAGGAGTGGGCTGGATCTGCATTTTGTGATAGCGTGTGGGTTAGGTGCATGCAAATCAGAGACGTGGGCTCTGCTTTCATCAGTTTTGCTTAATTTTCTGAGCTAAGCTTGTATTTTTATTTTTTGGGGGTTGTAGTTAACCATACAAAGAATTGACAATTCCCTTTGATTCCAGAGATGGGGGGGGGGGGTGTAGGGTGTGTGTGTGTGGGCTCTCTTTGTAAGATTTCTGTTTTAAAAAAAAACCAGATTGGTTTTAAAGATATTAGGTTGTTTAAAGTTATTAGAAGTATGGTAATTTCAGTTCGCTGGCATCTGAATTATTTCAGATGGGTCGACAAAACATAACAAAGAAAACCAAAGCTGTTGCAGGAGGTGTGAGTTTGCTTCTTTAGGAAATATGTAGGAGTTGATGAATGTGAGAACCTTGGAAACAACTGGATTTGTCTTTTGTTTACTTGCACATTTCAGGTGTTAAATCAATGCAGGGAGTTTGAGTCGAACAGATTAATCACAGACATCCCAGTGTTTAAAACTAGTTTTAAAACTTGGTAAACCTTGAACACACCAAGCCACAGAGATGACCAATAATATTACAGGTTAATAATATCATGATTAATAACTTTGGCTATTTTAGGCATGTTCAGCACTAGCCTGGATCTTTGGAGAATTTGGTAATTCCTTGTTACCGCTTCTGCCTGTAGAGGGAGAGATTCAATTGTATTGGTTCATTGGATGTTTCCACATCTCTAATGCCAGAATACCTTCCTTTGGGAATCCTTTATTGTGAAATATTTGTGGGCCTGGTGTCAGAGCGAAGGATGTGGCTTTCCAGCACACCTGGGATGACCATTGGTGATTGGTGATACGAAGAATTCAAGTTATCAAAACCATCTGGGTTTAGAAGAGGGAATCAAGGTAGGAACCAACTGAAATTTTTGTAGGGATTTATGTGTTGTGCCTGAAAGGGTTTTGAGCCCAATAAATCAATAAAGCAATGTCCCCTGGTACCAGATGGGGCCTAATAAATGGGAGCAGTCAGCTTATCTTGGTGTTTTTGGGGGGATTTCTCTTAAGCATGTCAAGATACCTCTTCCAGAAATTCCCTTTTAGGCATTTATTTGTACTCTGATAGCAAAAGAACACAGGATAGGACTTCATTTTCAAATAATCACCATAGAGTCAAAATCCAGCACATTCCGTGTTGGATCACTTTTTGAGAGGTAAAACCAACAGATAGCAATTTCTTTTTCGGAAACTTTATTTAGATTAAAAGAGGGTGAAAAAAACATGCTAAAATATGCTAAATTACTCATGATCTCAGTATCCCTGGAGTAGCTGTATTTACAAGAACACTTGTTGCTTCTACTCTTTTAATTTTCAGATCTGCCTTGCATTTGAAGTCACAGGTGTCACTCCTGGTGAATGCATAATTAACAGCACTTAAACTAATTTAAACAGAATGTTCCAATCTCAAATTGTTAAAGTCAGCTTAGGTGTTTGGGTGGAAGTCATTAGACACTCATTCCACCCCACTCCCAAATCCAGGCCTGGTCTCTTAAAAAGTAGTTGAGAAGTTTGCTGAAGGTTTTAGAATTTGGTGAGTTTCCAGTGCCTGTACTCTTCTGACATGGAAAAAATCTGTGGGAACATGGGAAATTTGGGTTCATTCTCCTATTGGTTTTGTTTAATTTGAGAATTGAGCAGCAATCTCAGCAGTCTAGACAATATTCTAATGATTAAACTGCAGATTAATTTTCACAATTTCTTTTGCTGGCCATTAATTTTATGGTGGTTTTGAGTAGTTTCTTACCTTCCAAATAAACTCATTATTTATCATGCAGGATATCTACAGGGTCAACAAATAATCTATTGAAGTTTAATTGCAATATGCTTATCCAGTACTCAGAACACTTAACCACTGAAATACGTGCATGAAGAAATGCAGATTGTCCCCATGCCACCACCATTCAAATGGGACCAATCAATTACCACTTTTTTACAGCAAACCTCTCTGTGGAAAAAAACAAACCAACAGACCAAACAACAACAACAAAAAGTGACCAAAATCCATGAAGTAAAAAAAAAAAAAAAAAAAACAAAACAAAAAAAACAAGCAAAAAAAGAAATTCCAGGGTTTAATTTGACTTGGCACCTGGAATGTAGTTTGAGTAAATGGTGGTCATGTTCCAAAATGGAAGATTTCACTGGGAACACTCACTGTCAGCCCCTCACAAAAATACCTTTCCAACTCAATTGTCTCTGCTTATCCCCACCACCGTGCTGAAGAGATGAGGAGGGATCTGTTCCCAAAACAGACAAGTAATTTGCTGGAAATAGATTTTAGATCAACACATTTGATTACAAGGAGAAATCAAGCTGAGCTCGTGCACTTTGTGCAACACAGGTCTATGTTCTCTGCAAGAGCCATGGTTAAAATCAGCAAACAATCATGCTCTGTAGCAGCTGAGACATCCAGATGGTCTCAGTTTATCCCTCATTAAAACACACTTCAGTGTTCCAATCTTTAGATAAAGATAGGCTTCAATAGCTGTGGCAAGGCTCATATCCTAAAAGAAAGGTCACAAGCATCGAGGCAGTTACAGAAAACACATCTCAAAGCAGCCCAGTGCCTTGGTTGTGTCCCAAGGTCATGGAATCAGTGAATCTAGAAAGTTTTGGGTGGAAAGGGATATTAAATCTAATATCTAATTCCACCCCTGCCATGGGCAGGGACACTTTTCACTGTCCCAAGGTTGCTCCAAGCCCTGTCCAGTCCAGCCTTGGGCACTTCCAGGGATTCAGGGGCAGCCACAGCTGCCTCACGGCTCTCACAGGGGACAATTTCTTCCTGAAATCCAATTGAAACCTACCCTCCTCCAGCTTGAGGCCATTTCCCCTTGTCCTGTCATTCCAGGCCCTTGTTCTCAGCCCCTCTCCAGCTCTCCTGGAGCCCCTTTAGGCTCTGGAAGGGGCTCTGAGTCCCCAGAGTCTTTTCTGGGCTTTTCTGCAGCTGCTGAGGCTCTGTGATCCTGACGGGAACCTCAGAGTTGATCTTCCTTGTGTCATTCCTTGTAAGTGCAAGCAACACTGCAGCAGGATACCGAAAGGGAGTGTGCAGCACTTTACTTTGTTCCTACAGACCCAGAGAGGGCTTGGAACTGCTTTATACCTTCCCTTCTGCCCTTGCTGGGAGGAGGCAGCTGAGGAAGAGCAGCTGGAAGCTGGTCCACGTGTCTGCTGGTCACAGAGTGCCGTGAGACTCGTCTCCAGCTTCCCATCTTTCTTCATTTGCTGGGCAATTAATGAGGACCCCGATTGTGCTGAAATTTGAGTACCTGCTGAAGGGCTTTGCTGGACAGGAGTCTGTGCATCCTGCAGCTAATGATGCCATTCATTAATCTGTTATCTCTTGATGATGGGCATGAGAGTCACTGAGAAGGATTCAGAACCTACCTGGCAATGTAGAACCTACCTTGTATATTGGTAATTCTTCATTTCTGTGCTGCAGCCATGTGAAATCCTTACAGGGAGTTCTATTAAGGGATACTTGGAGAAAATTCCTGTTTCTTCCTTGTTCTGCTGGGGTTTTTTCCCATATATGCAGATAACTAATGTAGCTTAAGAGATGCAGAGTAGGAAGATTAATCTCTCTTCCCCCTTGCAGCTCCTAAAGAAAGTTACAGCTTTATAGCTTCAAAAGAGAACATTTTATTTTTAAGTTGCTATTAATAGCACAGAAAATTAAAAGCTCATCATGGTTAGGATGAGATCCCGATTGAACTTGACAGGGAAGAAGATATTTAATAGAAGTACCAGGCATGATGATGGCTTTAAAATAAATCTGTGTATTAATAGCTAAATTATGAGGCGATAATCTGCCGGTCTGCTTAAAAATGTGTTTGTAGGAGGATTTTTGGGATGACCCCATAGCTAATGCATGGTTGTTGGTATGGCCTGTCCTACAGCTTGTATTTTTTGGCTAATTGTATGATTTTAAGGTTGGGCAGCAACATTCTACATAGCTGTGATCGCTTTTTATCCATCAATTGATGTCTGCTTGCTGTTTTATCAGCTTATTTTTCTGAGCCACCAGCTAGGATAATGTGCTTGAGGGAAAATTATACCCTACATCAGTGGTTTTGTTACAGCATGTTGTACATTATTGGTAATTTGAATGCACCCAGATAAAAATAGAAAGGTTAAGTAGTTTTCCAAATGTTGCTTCTGTGAAGCAGAAAGAGAGTAATGTCTGTACTCGTACACGGTTTTGAGGGAAGAATGAGGTTTTTTATTTTATTTTCCCTCTGCCAAAAAATGATGCTTTCCCTCAAGCTGAATGTAGAGAACACTCAGCTTTGGAAATTTCTCTTCCCAAACTTTTTTTTTTTTTTTTTTAAATTCTTCCTGATGGATGTTTAGGTTTTTAGCATTACCATACCAGTTCTGTCTGCATGTGCCTGTTGCCAGAGTGCCTTCCCGTGGGCCAGGTGGTGTGTGCTGGTGCCAGGGAGAGGAGCTGGAGTCCCACGGTGCCCAGTGCCCTCTGCAAGTGTCCGTGGCTTTGGCAGCTCCTGGGCACGGCCCTCCCTCCTTCTTCCTTCTGCTTGGGGGCTCCCATATGTCCCTCATCCCCCCCCAAGATGGTTTTGGCAAAGCCATTTTGGTGAGTTATTTATGCAGGGCCTGGCTGTGGTTTCTGTAAAATTGTATTTCACCGTTTCTGTTCACAAATGATTTCGTGATTCTCTGTGGGTGACAATAACCTGGGCAAAGAACCCCTTGGTATTTGGATAGGGCTGCCTGATAGCCATCTCCTTGGAATCCTTTGTGCATGTCCTATTTAAAACCTCTGCAGAACATCGCTGTGTGTCTTTCAGCTAATGCCCACTGAGATTTAAAACCTCCTTTTTGGCTGCTCTCTTTCTTAGGAGTGACCTTGGCTGACAGCTCCCATTGTACACCCAAGTCCTGCGGGGATGGATTTTTCCCTCTCTTCCTTTCACAGGGATTTTTGTGGTGCAGACTCACCTCTCCAGCAGCTCTGCTCCTCTTGCCTTGCAGGGCAGATCTCCTAAATCACTTTGGAAGAAATATGGTTATATTTGATTTTCTTAGCCATTAAAAATGCCATGGTGGCTGTTGGGTTTGGTCCTATCCAAATGCTGCCCTTTCTTCTCCCAATTCAAGGGAATCTTGTGTTTTTTTCTGGCAGCTGAGACAAATCAGCCAGCTGGGGGTCCTTGGCTTTCATTTCAGCTGGGGACTCATGAGGTGGATGCTCTCTCTCCTACTCTCAGTAAAACTGCAAAGAAATTCTGCCCAAATCATTGCTTCAATTGCAATTTATTGTTCAAACTTTCAGTTATCTGCAAACTTGAGGCCGAGGGCATTTACATGTGGAGCTGGAGCCCAAAGCTGGCCAGGTTTGGATATCTCTTTAGTAGCAAAGATGGGCTGGTTTAAAAGAAAAAATTATAAAGCTGTGACAGTAAAAAAATAATTAGACGCCTTTTTTTTTTTAAAGCAAATACCAACAGAACATGCTTGAAGCAAATTTATCTTTTGAAGGGAAAAAGCTTTTTCTTCTACCATAGAACTTATTTTCCATTAAGATGGAGCAAATCTAAAAGTTATTTTTTACCTCTGGTCCTTGAAAAATGATGGTCTGAGAGTTCTGTGGCATAAAGGAGATTTGAAGAGTTGCCAAATTTTAGAGGAGCTGAACTCTGCTCTATGTACTGGTGGTGGTAAACTACAGGTATTTTATTTTTAGCAGTTTATAACCTATTAAAACTTGATTTTGAATTTATCATACTTTTACCTGCCACTTTTTAATCCTGATAAATAAGTGGAATGGGGTAGGAATGCTCTGTAATGGCACACAGCAGGACAGGCTTGGGGACTATGCCCTTGGTTAACTAAAATGATCTCCTGCCATTAAATGTGCAGGTGGCAACAAAAATCTCTCTGAGATGGTCACTCTTAGTTATAATTTTGTCTCTCTATCCTCATTTTAGAGAATTCTATCCCATCCCAAGAATGAAATAGCCCAGCCTGTATGTAAATTTTAAATTATTTTTTAAGAAAAGGATGCAAAAGTTCTTTACACTATTAACAAAAAGAAAAGGTAGATATATGTTCAGAAAAACAGCTTATAAGCTACAATTTGCTTTTTCAGTCTTTATGGGAATGGTGCAAGTGAAAAATGTGCCTCTTCCAATTCCACTTGTATATATTTCTATTCAGCCATTAAGTAACTATATACTGTTTGGAGATTTCTTTAACAACCAAATTATTTACTTTTATATTTTGTATTCTCCCTCTTTTAGTTTTTCGTTGCACTTATTTTGCATGGTCCATTTTCTGGATCTCATTAACAACCAATGGTGCTGCACTAAAAGCTTCAGTATTGGCTTCATGTCTTTATATCCTTAATTAATATTATAATTAAAAGCCTCTGACAGTGAAACCAAGGTGGCAGAAGAGGGGCCTGCAAATTTAGACTGGACTGGAAGTTGGTTTAGTTTGTTTAAGGGGTGTTTTTTCCTTTTTTTCTTCTTTTTTCTTTTTTCCTTTTTGTTTCCCCCTGGACTGGCTGTTTCTCGTGATCTGTTTGATGCTCAGGCATTTCACCTGCTGAGAAACCACACACCTGAAAAATAAGAGTTACTCCTGGAAAATCGGATTTTTCTACAATCAGTCTTGAAGCCTCTGTAGATAAAACACTTTGTATGTACAACACAGAAATTATGGCATTTTTGGCTGAACACAGCAATCTGATTGCATTTCTGTGTGGCTGTCCTTTGGCTAAAGGTCTGTTAAATCTGCTTTGATTTTCCTGACTTTTATAGACAACAGCAGTCAGTCCTTTTTCCCTGCTAATGGCTGGGTGATTTACTGATAGATGCTGACAGAAGGACAGAGAAAACAGCAGAACAAGGCCAGGGTTTTTGTTTTGGTTGGTTTTTTGTTGGCTTTTTTTTTTTTTTTTTTTCTTCTCTCTTAGTGGTCTCTTTTAGGTTGTTGTGTAGAGATTTGAGCTTCTTTCTCAGGGATATGTGTGTCAACACTGACCATGCTACAATAGCATGGGTGTTAAAATTGGAAAGGTGCTTTAACCTTCAGAGCTCAGATCATGACACAACAAAATTAATTTCTCGCCAGCTGGTCAGTTATGGATTTCCTCAGGTTTTAGTTCTTTCTGTTGTCTCATAGCTCCATATTTATGGAAAACATGATACCTGTCAGACTTTTAGTAAAAGCAATCCATCAAAATTATATTTCACATTAATGAGTGCACTTCTGCTGCACTTCCTCATCCTCACGCTCCTAAGAAGGCCGGAAGAGGCTTCAGTTTATCCCTAGTTTATTTAAAAAATAATAAAGGTCTCCTTTAAGTCTTTGATATGGCTCTTATGACAAAGTCCTACCCAGGACTGGAAATAATTTAACTCCCATTTCACAACTCTCAAAGTAGTCGTGGGTTGGTGCAGCCCTCAAGGTAGAGCTCAGAGCACAGAGGGCTGTGGCAGAGGAATCGTGGAGTGAAATTGCAGTTTATTGATCAAAAGCCTGATAGGTGGCTCAGATATAGGTAACACTTCCTTCACTAATCTCATTATTTAGGATTGAAAGTGCCTGTAAAATATTGTTAAAAAATCGGAGAAAGAAATGTGAAAAGAGGTCAAGATGGATGAGAGCAACTAGGAGAAATTTCAACCAAAGTATTAAATATTTGGGTTAGTTTCAAGGTATGAAGATTAGAGAGGCCATTTAATATTTTTATAATGAAATTATTAGTAATGGACTAAAAAAAGTAATAATTAGGAACCAAACTCAGTGTCCATTCTTAACAGAGACTGAACAAAAGCCCAAATATTTTAGGTGGGGTGGAGCAGCTTTAATCAGTCTCTGTCAAGCCTCAGCTCCTATTTGTTGGAAGGAGCTAAAAAATCTATTTCTTTTGAGATGTTCTGGAGAATTTTCTGATAAAATGAGGTAAAATCAGGTACTTTAGGCACACAGACTCCTGGAACTCCCTGAAATTGTGTGCACCAAGCTGATAATCAGCCAAAGGTCACATGGTAACTCTAAGTCTAGATTTAAGAAATCTGTAAAAGCTGTGGTCTCAAAAACACACAGATGAAGGACAGATGAAGAATGTCTCATCTTTTTAGTGTTTCTGTGCCAGTAATTTGGTTTAAGTGAAACAAAGTAAAGGAAATATCTGAATTATAGCCTGGCGAGTTTGGGCTCTTTTCTTTTATAGGATTTTCCATTGTTGTCCCCTGGGTTGAAAGTGTAATGATTGGACAGAATTATAATTTTTTGGGGGTAAAGAAAGGTACCTTAGCCCAAGGAAGAAATTTGGAATATTTTGTCCTGGCGATGATGGTGAGGAGCTGCTCTCTAACATCCCTCTGTGATGTAGCATCACTGTAGTACAACTTTTGGGTGTTTTCTGATATAAAAAAAGGCTTCCCCTGACTCTGGAAGTGATGCAGAAATCTGTCCTGGGATATGTTCCTTACCTGATCACCTACTGCTTTTAATTTAGAGTTTGTTTTTAGTTTTTTTTTACATCTGCTTTATTTAATTCCATCTGAGTGTCTGAAGTCTGAATGTCCTTAGGTTTTTTTCCCCAGCTGTGTTTTTGGTTAAATTGATAACACAGCTTGGAACTTGGCACCCCTTGAACTGTGCTGTGTGAAAACAATTCTATGTGAAGACATGAATTTTCTAAAGCTTGTAGAGGTGCTTTGCAGTGGGGAATTGGAGCCTCAAGAGCATAAATGGCTGATGAAAAATAACCTTTAATTTGAGCACTGGAAGCAAAACATAATAAATTCATGTTATCAGCAGCAGGGTGTGAGAGAGAGTTCTAAAAACTGGTGGCTGGGACAGACTTTACTGGGAAAATCTCTTTTTCAGGGCAGATCCCATCTCTGCAGGCAGGGAGGGAGGCTTGTGCAGAGGCTCTGGCATCGGGGCAGGAAGGGTTTTGTCTGCAGGACCTGCTGCAGTCCCCCAGAAGTCACTGATGGAGTAATTTCATTATTTAAGGGCCTGAATTGAATCCTTTAAAGCAGTTTTGTTGCTGTCAGGAGTTCATTTGGCTTTGCTGGAGCTATTTCTACAAGGAGCAGAGGAAAGCAGGGTTGGGATCAAATGTAGAGTGTGAACTGCAGCAGGGGCTGGAGGTACTTTAATTCACAACCCTCATTTCCGTTCCCCTCATAACACTAGAACAACATGCAACGAAGAAAAATCAGCCAATTTGTGCAAGATTCTGTTTGGCAGAAGTCCTAAGTAAATACACTTATTGTAGAACTGAAATTAATGATGTTTTGTGTCTTTTTAATAAAAAATTGTTTTGTGAGAAGGGTTTTGTTACCTTCAAATATTCAACGGTGCCTTCAAGGAGACATGGAATCCTTTTTATTTCTCATACCTGATAACAAAACTGGCACTGACTAAAAGCTCAGGTTCATTCTGAAAGACTGAAACAGTTGTTAAGGGATTATAACAGGTAGTTGCCTGCAGTTTTTTTGGTAATATTTTCATTTTGTAATATTTTTAAAATAATACTTTAACTTAATTGTCTTAATGTCATCCTATTATCAGTGGAAATATATTTCTGTCTGAAAACAACAATTGAATGAACACCTCATCTGTGTATGCTTATCATGAATGAATTATCACAGAATCACAGACTGGTTTGGCTTGAAAATGACCCTACTGACCATATTATTCCAGCTCCTTCCATGGGCAAGGACATCTTCCACTACCCCAGGCTGCTCCAAGACCCATCCAACCTGGCCTTGGGCACTTCCAGGGATCCAGGGGCAGTGACAACTTCTCTATAGATGGACAGATTAACTTAAGGCAACTTGAAATTCATGAAGAAATGTAGGGATGAAGTCAGGAATATTTTCAGAGAACACTTCAGTGACAAAGTTCTCTTTCTCTTTCTTTATCTACTTTTGGCTTCCTGGTATTAAACAAAAAATTCACACATTGTAAGGTGCCAACCAGCTTTTATTCAGATGGTGTTTTTCCTTAGTTCCTTCTGCAGCTTGTGCATTCCTGATAATTCAGCTTCAAAGTCAGTGTGGGTTTTGGTTTTTTTTTTTTTTTTTTTTTTTAAAGAGAGGTGTGAGTTTAGGCACTGTTGGGTGCATTTAATCAGCTTTGTTGGGTGCTGGATAGAGAATCCATTCCTCATTTTGCTCCGTGAAGATTGTGTTCACAAATGGATGGACATTTTGGCTTTGCCATGAAAAAAATGTCACAGCTGGGCCACACTTCATTGATTTCACATATCTGGAGGCTTCTATAGAGCAGGTTATGGTTTTCCTTCTCAACTCTTTTCCCCTTGCAGAGATCTACTCTGAGGTTTTCACCCTCTGCAATCAGTTGTTGTCCTGTTGCTCCCAGCACAGAATTCAAGGAACTGTAGTCTCAAAACATCTCAGATGATTTTGCTCAGACTCAAGAGAAAATTCCTTTAAATCTGCTTCCAGTCCTGCTTTGTTAAGGAACAGTATCAGTGAATACAGATGAATCTGGTTATGCACCTTGTACTCACTAAAATGTGACACTTCACTGCTTTTCCCCCCCCTTACTTGGGGACTCTCTATAGGGCTCAGCTGCAATTTTATCTACAGCCAAGTAAAGTCCAAGTGGGGCAGTAATGCTCCCTATGGAAAGATGGGAACTGTTGATTCCCTGAGTTTAATTCCTGGAGAAGCAGCTGTGCTACCTTCCAGCTGCGCGAGGAGTGAGCAGAGCCTGGGCTTTGCTGATCCCTCTGTCCTGGCTGAGATGGCATCAGCCTTTAACCTGAAATTCAAATAGCTCCTCCACCAGAAAACTGCAAAATCAGAGTTGCCATAATCTCAGGTAACATTTTAGAGAAAACAGTCAAATTAAAAATATATTTTTTTTTTTTTTTTTTTTTTTTTTTTGACTCATCATGAATCCATTATTTGTCCAGATTTAAAGGACTGTGAAATGCAAGCCTTGGGATTCTGCTCTGGTGAAATCTGTTTCATTACATTGCTGTTAACTTTCCTGCCAGTATAAGCCCGAATGGAATCAGATGTCAGAATAGTTGTGGATGATATCTACATTCTAACACACTGTGAAAATATTTACAAGCTTCCAAGATGAGACTTTTCCTGATTAGGGAAATCAAAGAATAGTTTTCCCAGCAGGCCTGCAGTTAGCTCATCCAAATTGCTTCTGTTTTAATTGGCATGCATTTCCTCAAAGCAGCTAGGAGATGAAAAATATTTGACTTGGGCTCTACAGGACTGGAAGCCTCTTCCCCCCAGACATCACAACACTGGAAAAGAACCCCAACCAAACAGCCAGCTCAAGGTTTTATTGCATTTGTACAACAAAAACCCATCTTTGACAAGATTCCAGACCAAGGTACAGACTGATAGTCTCACTTTTTAATGAGGCAAATGGTGTTTTACTCAGCTATTCTGTGTGTGAAGTCCTTTGTTACCTGAGTTGTGTCTACGTGGGCTGTGATTTTATCTCTGCTCCACAGCAGCCTGTTGTTTTCAAACTGCACTTTGGGCTTTCTTTTACTCAGTTTTCTAGTTTCAGAAGCATTGGGAAGAATAAATGAAACCAAATAACCTTTGTTAAAAGTGACTGCTTTTGTCTGGGAAAACCAACTAATGTTTTGTGTAAATTAATTTACTGGAGTTTTTATTTCTCTTTTGTTGAATGTGTCTGAGGAGGGACATTTTCCCTAAAAGTTGTTCTCACAGGGAATGATGAGACCAAATCTGCCTCTTGGAGGAGGAGCTGACCCTGTTCTAGGATGGTGTGGAAAGCTGTGCTTTCAGGGCTTGGGGATGGTGCCCCTTCATGTTCCAGGAAACTTTTGGTTATGAATTAAACCCACTGAAACCCACCGTGGATAGAGCAGTGAAAGCAGCACACAAAGCATGAAATCCAGTTCATTTTATTTATTGGGTCATTAGGATATTAGATAATTTTGATTGAAAACTGTGCCAGTATCACCTCCTTTAATCAGGATTTCTTGGTAGTTCACGTAGAACATGTCAACATCTTGAAAATATCAACATTGTGAATTTTTTTGCAAATTAGTACCTTCCCTCACCTCCACCCAAAATCCCAGCAAACAAAATACCCCCACCCAAACCCAGTGTAATAATGGGGTTTCTTGTGGATGAGACTCTTAATCTCCCCTCTTGTGATAACTGGATATATTTGGGAGATGCAAAGCTCTGTGATGGGAATATTGCCGTGTGCCAGCCACATCTTTCCATTCCTCAGCTTCTGGTGAAGAAATATTCAATATTCACCATTTAGGAAGAGTGAGGTGGTTGCTTGCCAGTCCTGCTAGCCTGGCGAGGGGCCTGGGCTTTTGCTAGGAGAGATTTTGGGATGGAATGGAGCCTGAGTATCCTGTTCCAAGCGATTAGGGAGCTGCTTTAGCAGGGACTAATGTCAGTCATGCTCTTGCCTGCTGTGTTTCTCCATCTGCCTCTCAGAAACATGAGGTGGTGTTTCCCTGGTGGCGCAGCGTTAGGTGAGTCATGAGCAGCACAGATTGCCAGGGACTTGGTTTTGAAGCTCTGAAGGAAGTGTAAACTTCATATTTGTTGTTTATTGGTTAATATTTAATTGGAGGTGAAATTAAAAATTAAGCAGGCAAATGACTCATGCTGTAAAGCAACAGCACTGTCTTGCTGTGGCTGACAAATGACAATGAATTTCTAAGAATAGAAGGAAATATATTAATTTATAGTGATAGCACAGGGAGCCTAAAGAGATGCTTTGATTGAGAGGAGTGGACACATCCCACAGAAAGATCATGGAGAAAATGTCTTTGATGCTGTGTTTAGTACCCTTTGCATCAGAAATGAAATTGGTAGATGGTTCTCTTCAGAAAATACTCAAAATTGTCTTTTCTCTGTGGTGTTATGGATCAGTTTAAGAACAATTTTCTTATTTTGGATAAATGTTTAAAAATACTGTTTTTATTAGATTAATGTTTTTTCCATCTTCTTTTTCTTAAAATCATGGTTGTTCGAGCTGCCCAGCTTTCCAAACCTTGAACTGCCCTTAGGAACAGGCTTCATTTCTATTCTTTTTAACCACTGGAAGTAAAGAACAGCCTTTATTTCAACTATTTGTTATTACTACTGAAGCCTCAGAGTCTTTCTGACAATCAGATCTCAATCTGCATTTTGCTGTGGCTGACAGCAGGCAGAGCCTGGGATGCTGCTGGTAGGAAGGAGGAGCCCTGGCGATTCGCTGCCTCCTGGGATGAAGCCTGTTTGATTGGGCTTCTGTGACATTTCTGGCCTGCAATTTTCTCCCAAATAATGCTGCAGGCTGATGCTATTTCTGTTCAGAATACTGATCCATCCTGTTTGCAAACAGACAAAGCAGTAGTGAGAGCAAGGCTTTTTCTTCCCGCTGTGTATAGGGGATTACCTGGGGATGGATTGAGGCTGAGCAGCTCCCAGGGTGCAGACATGGAGAGCTAAGCATGGTTCACCAGCTCCTGCTTGGCTACTGCTTGGCAAACAAAGGCCCTTTTTAATTGCTACTTCTAGTTTCTCTTTGTTGTTTCCTGTAAAAACATTCTGTGCTGAAATTCTCGTCTTGTGAATGTGAAAAAGCAATATGTGAAATTGAGGGTGGCAGAAGTTCTTAGCACTAGAAAATACATCAGTAAATAGGATGACTGGAAGAAATGTGTAGCAGTTGGCTGGTATTTTACTTTTGGTCTGTAACATCATAGTGAAACTTGAATTTTTTTTATTTTTTTTTGGTTTGTTTTTTTGTTTGTTTGTTTGTTTGGGGTTTTTTTTTGTTTTTTTTGGGTTTTTTTTTGTTTTTTTTTTGTTTTGTTTTTGTTTTTGTTTTTTTTTTGTTTTTTTTGTCCTCCACAGAAACCAAAGGAACATGGAGATTTGAACAGGTTTGAAGGAGAGGGCTGGTAGATTGTTAATTGAGCAAGGTAATTCCAAATTAGTGCTTGCACAGGCCTGATCTTTGTCACTGCAGAGCAATGGCAATGTCCTTAGAGAGTGGAAATAGCAAACTATACGTGTTATGTCAACTGTAGCTGGGCGGGAGATTAAAATTATTGCGTAAATGTTAAACTGGGACTTGAAACGCATCGGGCGCCTCTTGATGTGCTTTATCTGGGCATTTATATATAATTTCCACTGGAGATTGCTGCACCTAGAAAGTTCAACATGTGCCCTTTGCCTGAGACAGGTTGGTCAGTTATTAGGCTGCTAGGGTGCCCTTTGAAAGATCTTTTTTTATTATGAAAACGATTCTGAGACCTCTAGATTAGACAGTGCACTTGCACTAACCCGCTGGAGGCAAAAAAGAAACGTTTAATCTCTGTTAAAACTCTGCGTGCCAAATGTAATAGCTGGTTTCAGCAGTATTTATACCAACTTCATTAGAATATGGGAAGGGGAAACAGGTTTTAAAGGCTGGCTTTAGCAAGTGATCAGCTGTCTCCTAGTTGGTCCAAATGGGACCTGTTCAATACTGTGCATAAAACAGAAAATAAAAGAAAAAGAAGAAAAAAGAGATAGCCCAGCAGCATCCTGTGTGTGTCTGTGCCTGCTGGTGACTGGGCTCAGGGGAAATGACTCCTCATACAGAGGCTCTGCCTCTTCCAACCCAGACATCTCATTGCATTCACGCTGTGCCTGCTTGCACAGAAGACAAGGCTGCAAGATGTAATGTATTGAAATATATTCTGCATTTGTGATGGTGGCTCTATAGTTTTTCCCGAAGTTTCACCTCCCTTGTGCTAAAAACCAGTTTTGCGTTAACCCATTATGAGAGCTGGTAGTGTTTAACCCATTTTTAACCTCTGAGCCTTATCAGGGAGCCTTTGTACTGGTCAGAGGACAGCCCGGGGTGGCTGTACGGAGCAGAGCACGTACTGGGGGTGCATCCTGCGCGCCGGGCTAATCTCTCACTAATTAATATTCATGACTCATCTCATTTAGCGGCTGCTCTTGGGACTCGAGCAGCGCTGCTATTGGTGCTCGAGCCGTGGAGAGCTTTATCTAAGGCAGAGCTGGTGCTGTCCTGGGGTGGATGCTGCCGACCCGCAACACCTCCAGGACATCCCACCGTGGTGCTGCTACAGCTCCCTGGAGATGCCAGAATCCGTTTGACATCCCCCTCTGTCCCGTGCTGTAATGAGTCCTTTCTGCTTGTTCCCAAAGGTCCAGAGGAAGAAATGACCATGTAGATTCTACAGCTTGGGTGCAACATAATGGGCAATGGTGAATGGAGTGGAGCTGGTCTGCAGCCTTGAGAGCAGCCGTTCTGTGACCTCCAGTCAGTCAGGGACACCCTCCACGCCAGAGGCATCCTCCACGTCGCTCGCCGGAAACACGCGGGATTCTTTTTAATTTCTCAGATTGGAATTCAAGATTCCTCTCCTTCAATTTTTAAACAGTTTTAAGATTGTCTCAACTACAACAAGTGGAGCAATATAACCAGCCACAATGGGTGACATGACAAATAGCGATTTTTATTCCAAGAACCAAAGAAATGAGGCCAACCATGCAGGAGAGTTTGGGTGCACACTGCAGGAACTGCGCTCCCTCATGGAACTCCGAGGGACAGAAGCAGTAGTAAAAATTAAAGAGACTTATGGGGAAACAGAGGGGCTCTGCAGACATCTGAAGACATCACCAACAGAAGGTAAGCACTTCTCACTACATTTCAATTAGGGGACTTTGTGTTAATGTTTTCCAGACAGTGAAAAAAGAGATTTTGATCCCAACCTGAACAGAATTCTCATGGTGTTGCCATTATTGCCAACAATAATCAAACAAGAGTCTTCTAAGAAAGAAGGTAAACCTGCCCAGCTACAGCTAAATCTGGCGTGAAAGTGAAAGAAGTGCTTCTTGTTTCAACAGCTAAATGCATTAATTCTTCCTTAAAATGACACAAAACCCCACGTTTTAGTCATTGCAAAGGGACTTGAATCTCTGTGCTCCTAGGGGTAAGAAGTTGCAAAACAGTTGCTTCAAAAGAGCTTCTAGGTATTTGGACATCTTGAGAGTATGAAATGACCTTTTGAGATGTGCATTTGATCTACTGTGTAGATCAACATATTTTTTACATTTATATATAGGTTACTAATCTTCAATTATTTTATTACCATAGATACTTTTGCTGAAATCATCAGTCTGTGATTGTATCGATGTTTTTATTAGTTGCACTTCTGTTGTGTGTAAAGCTAAGCTCCTTACTCATGTTTAATAATACCAATCATAACTTTCCAGTATCTATTTTCCTAAGTGCTTTTAGAGAACTCTACCTGATCAATTGTTAGTCTGGTTTTCCTAGCAAATATCTCCCCAGGAAGCATTGACAATGGTGCAATGTTTCCCTCTCCTCATACAATTTTCTTTTTCTTTAAGTGCAAGTAAAGTTCTGTTTCATTCTAAGAAGTCTATTTTTGTCACTATATTTTCATCTCCAAGGAGTATTAACACTTTTAGAAACTACAGAGTCTTTCAGTATATAATATTTCTGCAGTCTTGTAAAGTAGCCAAGATGTTCATTTAAAGTTCTTTTCTTTTTCAAGAAGATAGAAGTCTTGGCTTTGTTCCATTCTCTTCTTTCTAAAATTAATCATTCAGTTACCCTCCAGTATTTGAATGCCTCAAAGTCTGGAATTATTGGTGTGATCATAAACATGTCAGTTGTAGTGTGATACCATAAATTACCCTGGCTGAGGGGTCCCACAGGAGCAGCTATCAATGTCTCAGCTTCCAGGATTACACGTTTGCAGAAAGTCAGAGCTGAAGTCTCTGTCTGAGCCGAGTTCACGGCGGTGACTTCAGTCAAGTTTTGCCAACTCGTTCTAGTGGTTACCTGGTCAATGTGAACTTCAAAGGAGATGTTAATTGCATTATGTGTTCAATTTATGACATCAGGGAAACTCAATTCCTCATATCGGAACAGAGTGTATGGATCCAGCAGTGTGGCACGCTGACTCCAGCAGTAATCTATATCTGATACTGCAGATAAGGTAACTTTCCTCCAAGCATTACGTGCACTTCATCACTTGTGCATTAGGGAAAAACCTTTCCAGCTTCAAATGGCAATCAGCATAGCCTTGGAATTGTGAAGGCTCTGCTGGGTTTTAATTTTCAAGTTGATAACATAATAGGAATTCCCATTCACACAAAGCTTGCATCTTACTTTTAATTGTTTTGCTTGGAAAAATTCTCTGAAATTTGTCTTGTCAGACTCTGGAAATTTTCACTGGAGAGAAAGCATCCATAATGAGAAACTTTAAAGGCTTATGGCAAACATAAGCTTATATTTAGTTCAAAGTCCCGAGCCATTGTTTTTCTTGATTCCAAGCTCAGTTAAGAGGATATTCTTGAAGACGTTATTTTTGTTAGAGGAAAGAAACATAATAATTTCTTACTTGGAAATGGAATTCTAACATCAAGCAGACATGATTTGAAAATTAATTATTGGCATACTTAGTTTTATCTTTTGGTATCTGCTGCGAACTGTGGATTCCTCGTTGAATAGGTTTATGAAAAACAACAGGTTGCTACAGTGCCTGAAAATCACTTTTCCAACCAGGCATTGGTTTGGGTGAAATACAGTTCACTGAACTTCCTTTGTTTTTCATACTTCGGCGTGTTGCACATCTCACACGGTTTTATGGGAAATACGAAATAAGAATTACTGAGGGGCACTTCTTTGAAGAAACCAAATGGCTGAGCAGAAGTCCTGAGTGTCTGGGAAACAGTGAAAAGGACGTGACTGTAGAACTTGGTTCTTCCCTGCCTTGTAAGATCTTCCAGACTTTATCTTCATAGAGTCCTTGTAATTTTGTGGGATAAGTGCTGAAACAGTTGCTGGAACAGAGGAAAAAAATGTTTCCTGGCAGCAGGGACATGATAATGTAGTAAAATGTGTCCTAACCTGAATTTACTGGTTTATTTAGAAAGCAACAAGTAGTCATGAGCTCAGAGCTGACTCAGTTAATTTCCCATGTTAATATTTGATGCCCCCATCTATGGACTGGTAGGATCAATCATACTTAGAAGTGCTTTTTGGAACTATTTTAAAGACCTTGAACTTCTCAAGTTAAGATGTCATGTTTGTAACTCAGATGTCATTGACACTGCTGTGAGGTTCATTTCCCAGTGAACTCCTGTCTTAATTCAGCGGGGAGCTGGGGAAGTCTGCTGAATGTCGAGTAGAATAATGTTTGCATGCTGAATGAATTAATAATATTATTACGGGTTACGAGACTTCAGTCTATCCTTTAAATTTTCTTTGATTGCTCCTTTAGCTATAGATGCAGTGGAGATCCCAGCTCTCAGTTATGCCTGAGGGATTTCCTGCCTTAAAGTGATTATATCATAATGAAAAGCTCCCATTTAAGTGCTCATAAAAAGAACCTCCCCAAAATCTATGGAAATAATTTATGTGAAAAAGTACACATATGCATCGACTTGAATTTGCTTTAAAAATATTTACATTCAGATTACTTTCACTTTCATTATCCCAGAAGTACCACACATAGGAAGGATCTAGCCCTGTCACTTTGCAAAACAATGCTGAATCCCCCCTTGGGCAGAGCTGTGCTGACAGTTGTATAATTTTCCATGCAATTGGAGTCTCTGAGGCCCACTGGAGCATCAGTGATACCTTATAAAGGACAGCTGGCAAAATGGGATGGGTTAGTTGGATGAATACCAAATGAGACTGGAATCCACTCTCTCCAATACTTCACTATCTTTACCAACAATTTTATGTAGTACCCCCCAATTTGCAGCGACTTTTTCATCTACCTTCCCTTATAAAAATGTTTTTTTCTTATAGGAGTATGTCAGTGAAGTAACTTCCCTGATTTCTTGTTTAAAATACTTGGACACTGTAATTTCCAGTGCATGTAAAAAGTAAAGAATTCACTGCGTATGGAATGATGGAATATCCTGAGTGGGAAGGATTATTGATCCAACCCCTGGCTCTGCACAGACACCCTGGCAATCCCACCCCATGCATCCCTGGGAGTGGTGGCCAAAGGTCTTGGAGCTCTGGCAGCCTTGGGGCGGTGCCCCAACACAGTGTAGTGAAGCTTTTTTAATTTTTATACAAAGGAAGAATCTTTCCATGGAGATAGCTGTGCAACCACACCCCGAACAGGCGCTCCAGAAGGTGTTACACTTTGGTGATGATGTTACAGCACTACAGGAGAAGTTTTTCTGTTGCTATTTAGTGGATACAGAACTGGTTAAGGTTCTAGAAATGGGCTGGTGGAGTGCACTAGAGGAGAACATTTCAGCTTTGTTTTGTGGGGTTTTTTTCTGGCTTTAGGTCTCAGGATACCACGTAAAGGTTTTATGGAAAGACACAATACCAATTAACAGTTAACTGATAATATTTCTACTGTAGAAGTTGACTTTTTTATCATCACAACTGCCCTTAGTTGAGCTACCAGAGAAGTTCGCTCTTTCCAAATGCATATTTGTTGTGTGGGGGATACAGACTGAGAATCAATTAGGCCAGCAGTGGAGGTGTGTTTATTTTTTATTATTGAAATCTAAAAAGCCTTTCACAATTTTAACAATGAGGTAAAAGATGAAGAGAGATTGAATGCAACAAAATTATCCAGCTTCTTTTAATACTCGTTAGTTTTGGTCCCTCACACTTGCTTTTCTAAAAATGCACTTTTAAGAATTTAATAGTCTGTTTAAGAGCTGCTCTTGCTGGTTTACACTGAATTGCAGTCAGGTGCACCACTGTGTTCAGTCAACTATAGAGACGTGAAGAGTTTGGAAAGGAAATTGGGAAAGGAATGAAAAATACTTGATTCAGACAAATAAAAGTCTAAAATAGAAATATGAAATAATTGATTCTCTGATTGTCAGATACTGAGCTTTATTTTATCACATTGTCAAAATAGACCATGAATGTAAAGAAATGGGTGATAGCATCATTTTCCTTGTTAAAAGAATAGACTTGATCATGTGTAGATCATTAAATATTATCTATAAGTTCAAGGTCTTCTTACATTATTTTACATTTAAGGTTAGGATGGATAATATTTGATGGATTTTATAGTTTCTTTAAAAGGAACATTGCCAGCTCTCTGAAAGTAGATTTTAAGAATTTCTTTGTGATGTTGAGCTGAAGTACTTTGGAAACCTTCAGAGCAGCACCTTAGAAGCCCTGTAAGAGCAGACCTGCTCATCCTCCCTCTGGATCGCCACCCTGCCTAATTCCTCATCCTTATTTGTGGTGTCAGAACACCTCTTGTAGCTCAGGCCCATTTGACAACGCCCAGGCCAGCAGCCAAGCTCCAAGAACACATGCAGCCCTTATTTGTACATGTTCTCCCCACATGGAAGATTTGGTTTAAACAATGAAAGTGGCGCTGGCCGTGACGAAAGGCTCCTTGTCAGGGCCAAGGCCTCACAGGGCTTTTCCCCGCCTCACATGGGAAAAACCCCATGGATGAACTTCAAACTCATATTTCACCTGGTTGTTCAGGCAGTGCCAAGTGTGGCTGAGCTGGGGAGAACTTGGAGAACTTGGCATTTTCCTGTGGTTCCATCAGTGGGCACTGGCTGCCCCCAAGCGCCCCAACAGGCTCCCAGTGCTTGGCAAAAGGGCAGCTCTTTCCATGGGGGCTGGTTAGGAAGGAAGGGGGTCCTGGATGCTCTTTCATTTGGAAATTGCTGTTTCAGAACTCCTCATGTGTATCCCAGCTGAGTTTGTTCTCCCTGGGGAAGTGAAGACCCTCTGGGAGAGGCCATTGCAGCAGCCCTGTAAGACAGTTAGGGGAAAATGTTTTAGCAGGACCTGCTGTGATAGGAGAACAGGAAATGGATGTAAACTGAAGTGGAATTGATATAGATTAGATATAAGGAGGGGATTTCATACAATGAGGGTGGTGAAACACTGGATCAGGCTGCCCACAGAGGTGGGGGATGTCCCACCCCTGGAAATATTTAACACCAGGTTGGATGGGGCTCTGAGCAACCTGATCTAGCTGAAGATGTCCCTGCTCTCTGCAGGGGTTGGACTGGGCAACATTTAGGGGTCCTTTCCCATCCAAATAATTCCATGATTCTCTGCCTTTATCTCTGGGTGAGCCGAAGGGGTCCCTGACTCTGTGGGCAGCACAGAGTGTGCACAGCAGCTTCCCTTCTGCACCCTCCCCTCTGACACCCAGGGACTCGTCCTGCCCCTCCTCTCCACGGGGAAAAGCCCTGGGTGCCTCCTTTATGGCTCTTTGCAGCTCTGCTCTGTGGGGAAGCGCCAGGCTGTCCCCAGTCACATGCAGCTCCATTGTCACAGGGCCTTTCAGGGGTGGGAGCAGCTGGAGAAGATGGAGGCGAGATGGCTGTGTGTGAATAACTCGTGGCCCATTTGCTTTGGCACGTGGAGCTGTCTCAGTCCTGCACAACAGGCCTGGCCCAGCTGTAAGGCTTGGCCTTAGGGAGGTTGAATTTGGCTCCTGTGTCCCATTGTGTCCCTGGGCCAATGCCAGGCAGATGTGCTGCTCTAGGGGTTCCTGAACTGCACTCCCGGGACCCACTGAGGTTGGCAGGAATGGCTCTGTATGTTAGACACTCCGGCTGCAGGCAGCATGTTATATTTCCATGAAATCACATCTCCATGTTTCAGGATTTGGAAGGGGTGCACGGAGCTTTCCTGGCAATGGTGCTTCTTTTCCTTATCTAATATTTCCATTGTTTGTATAATGGAACAGCACACATTCTTCCAAAGGTTACCCAAACATAAGCATCTCAAATGAATGGCTCAGATTTTTCTCTGTGATAAGTCCAATTTCATTGCTCATTTTGTTTCTGGGTTCTTGCATGTCGTGCCACTTGCTGATTTACTTTGGCTTTGTTCAGTTGCTTGTGGAGGACTAGAGCAATACTGCATGATACATTTTCCCCATAAAGCTTTAGGAAAAAAAAAAAAAAAGAGATACCTGCTCCTTAGAGAATCCTAAATGGCTTGCAAAAAGGTTCTCTAGGTTACAGGCAGTGCTTTAAAGCAAGGCCAGGAAAGGCAGAAAGCGAGTGAGTGTCTTCTGCTTTTTCTGTTAGGCAGCATTAGAGATTTTCTGGGGTCAGTGCTGATTTATTTATGTGATTACCCAGGACATAATCTTCCTCTCAATGATTATCTTACCTCAGCAGGTGCATCATTTAGAAAGGAGGCTATTTTCATGCAAACTGAAATCCCCTTTTCCCTGTAAGACATTAAATGCACGCAGGCAGGGTGTACTGACCACAGGCATGATGACCACATTCTGCTCTTGTACCTCAGATTTAAATGAACAAAGTAATAAATGGGTGGGAGATTTTTTTTTTTTTGCACCTATTCTACACAGGACTAGTGTTTGTTCATTGTAGTTAATTCAATTACAACTACAGTGTGTCATAAGTCAAAGGAAAACCTGGCCCAGCAACTTTCTGTTATTCTTTCCCTCTTTGCAAAGAGATTATCACAGGTCAACAGTCTCCATAACGTGTTGTGCCCCAAGTTGCTCCTTGATCTGAATGCAGTGATGTAATACAGTGAGTCAACCCCTTTCTGCTGAATTAATAAGTGATGGAAAGTGTTGCCATTATATGGGGCAGTTGATAAACCTGTAATCTCATTCGTAGGAATAGTGGTTTGAGTTTGTTGGCATAATCAGCTCATTCATTGTGTGTGAAAAAGATGAGACCAGGCCTGCAACATAACGGTCACAGTGTACCGATGGGGGAAATGATCTTGTATTCCGTGAAAGCTACGTCAGCTGTCCCACTGTTACACTGAGGTTACGTTGGTGCTGCTCCCTTGGAAAATGGCAATTAGGCCTTTGCTTGGAGGATCAAACGGGGATCGTTCTGGACTGTGGTGTCAAAGTGGCTCCTGTGCTGGGGAAGGCAAAGCTGCAGGTTGGATCAGTGGTGGCAAGGAAAGACCTGAAGGGAGGGGTGGCTGCAGCATTTCCTTGGTGTGTCCCTGTGCTGGGGAGCTGCTGGGAGTGTGACAGGAGCGCAGAGGAAAACATCCTCAGGGAATGCCTCCCTTCTATTGTATTGCAGGGCTCAGAAATCCATAAATATCTATAGACTCCCAGCCTTGAATGAGAGCTGATATATCTTCATTTTGTTCTTGTTTTGAGAAGGCTGCAGGAACAAAGAAAAGTCCATTACACCAAATGAATAATCCAATCGATGGAGCCAGTGTGTCCTTGATGGAATTAAGCTTTGCCTTTGCAGTGTATCGAGACAGAGAAGGGTTTTTACCTGATTTTGTTGGTGCCTTGTGAAAGTGAAGAGTTGTCATGCTGTGGTTTTGTCCTGGTGGGACTGGCCCTACTGCAAGAGCACAGCTCTTAATTCATTGTCTCAGCTGACACTTACAGGGGTGCAAGAACCTGCTCCCTTTAAAGTGTCACCTTAAAATGTGGAGATAAAACAATTTCTTGAATCTCTGTTAGGTGTTCCCAGACATTTTACCAAGCGTCACTACTAGCAGTGATGGTGCTTCCAGCTGAACCATGGAAATTGGGGAATTGTGCTGCTAAAGTCTTTATGCTAAAATCATCTGTGGATTGGACAGGTGATGACAATGCCATTCTTCACAGTAATGCAATGTTGAATTTTGGTTTTCTTTTATTTAGCATTACATTTCTGTGTTTTTATGAAAGAGGATTATATTTTTTTTTTTTAATAAAATGAGGCAGTGGCTTCACTATGCAAGTCTAAGCTCAGCAGCCCTGCAAGAGGAATTAGCATGATTAAATGGTCATTTTTCTTTTGAAGATGCCTTATATCAACAGACCGGGGATAAGAACAGTGTTAGGTGCAGTAATGATTTCCTGCCTTCTGTCCCTTTTGCAATTACAACTCACCCTTCAAATCTACACTGTTCAAATTTACTGTTTCTATTTGTTTTCCAAGAAGTCAGAGGTTGGTGTTTGACATGCCTGTTATTTATAAAGGTGAGTGGAAAATAAAGCCAAATATGTATTTTTGGCAGTCAGCTCAATGTGCTTCCAAGACAAACATATCTGCATTCCGTCAGTGCTGACTTCCTTTAATGTGGTGCACTCATAGTTTCTGACTTGCCTTCGAAGTATCTCTAGAAATTATTTCTCTTCTATCTCCAGAATTTTTTTTTCCCCACATCTGTGTAGGCGTTCTGGAAACTGTGCTTGAGATCCTGCAAGGTGTAAGGAGAAAGCAGCCTCCCCAACATCCTGAAAAGCTGATTATTACCTCAGACATAAAGGAACCATTTTCACAGATAATAGATGACATTCCCTGGCACAGCTTTCAGCAGGGTATAGTAACTTCCTTTTTGACTTTTAAAGAAGGAAGAAACCCTTTCTGAATGCTCATTATGAATCCTATTCCTTGTCCTTGCCTTGGAGCTGGTAAAACAATGCATTTCAATGTCCCATCCTAATTGCCAGTCCAGAACTTGGCAAAGCAGCCACAGATTCTATTAAATGCAGAGGATTTCAGTTGTGTAATAGAAATAGCTGGGTGTATGTAGCTGCTATTTCTGTAACAATAGCATTTATTAGCCCTTGTTTCCTCTTTGCTTTCCAATGAAATTTTTCAGGGACTGCAGATGTCTTTTCCTGTGTGGATTGTGAGCTGAGTCAGTTCTGCTAAGACTCGCAAACCTGAACTTCCACAGGCTGTGCTGCTCCTTTGATTATTCCTTTTGCATTTTGTGTCAATCTCTCCTCCCCAGCACTTTCCACAGAGGAACAGTCTATTTCAGTGTGAGGGCAGTTTAGGTACTTACAGTCCTCTGAGGTACAAAAGGTCTGAAAAGATGAGTGTTGGGAAGGAAAACCAACTAAATTTATGGAGTAGTTCAAAAGCTGTTACGATTCTTTTCCTCTGATGAGCATTGGAGATGAGGGAATAGGCACTCCTTTACAGGTGTGCTTCAAAAGGTAAGCTTGTCCTTGAAGGAGGTCCAGAATAAGAGAGGAAAATTTTCTCAGAGCACCCAGTAAGTACTCCATGAACTGCAGCAGGATTTCACCTTGCCTCTGTAAGTGAGTGCACAGCTCATTGGATGCTGCAGGATGAATGCTGTTTGTTCTGGACTGTAGCAGCACTAATGTGGAAGAAAAATATCTGGGAACGCTGTGGAATTGCAGGGCAGCTGTGCAGTTACAATCCTAGCATTAGTCTGGGCACCTCAGATAATTCTTTCCTTAATCAATACAGCAAACCCACTTGGACTTCTTGCACCAGTTTCCTGGCTGTCTCAAGTGTTTGTCCCAATTTGGAAGCTTGGGTGACAACTGGGGACACTGAGTTTCCTTGGGTTTGCCTCGCTTCAGCCATGTGTTGGCTCACTCCCTCTGCCTGGCACAGGAGCTCAGTTTCAAAGGAATGATCATTCTTCTCTGAGCCATTCCGTTTTGGCTCTTCTGGTTGCTTTTGCTTGCTTTTTAATTACACCCTGAAGTTGTTTTACCTTTGTTAAAAAATCCTACAGTAATAGGAATTGCTGCATTGCATCACCATTGTGATTTGCCAGTGGGGCCATGGCTGTTGCATGGTTTTCCACAGATAGCTGAGGTCATCCCACTTGACATCTGTAGCCAAAATCTCTTCCTCTCCTTGAACTCTAGTGTTACAGGTTACTTTTAGCCCACAGAAACCTTGGAGAAAAATCCCTTGTTTGTGATAATGAATCCAAAGAGTGACAAGGCTGGCCGGGTCAGAACCCGTGATTTTCACTACTCAAATTGGGGAGTTTTTACAGAGAGAAAAGCCTCAAAATACTTTGTAGCCCCCTGCCGTTTCCTGCAGAAATATGCTGTAAACTTGGAAAATTCTGGGAGCGTTCAGGTGTGCTCCCCTGCTGGCTTTGTGCAGCTCTCCCGTGGGGGTGCTGAGTGCCTGGGCTGCTCCTTTGTTCCATTGTTTTCTCAAGCCAGTGAGTTTTTGGGTGTGTGTGGCACTGCAGGGACAGTGTGACAGAGCTCACCCTACCTCCCGGGGGGAGTGGAATGAGCACCCATTGAAGTGTTCAGAACAATTTGCTTTCCAGACTTCAGACACAATAATCTGAGGGGACCATGGTGATAAATTGTAGGCGGTTATCAGTGGCACAGGTGCATCAATTAGGAGGGATGATGGTACCAAAATCCTCCCAAAATGGGGAAAAAGAGCCCTCTCTAACACCGTCTTTTTAGTGTTAATAAGGCATTGCTTCAATCTTGGCCCAGAGGTGAGCAGCTGACAAAGTTCCAGACTCCACATCCATGTTGATACAAAACCTTTTCACTTTTTATGCATTTTTAGCAAAGAAATTGATATTCATTGGTTCTTAGGGACATGATTCTCTCCAGTAATTAATATTCTGTCCTTCATTGGGTATTGACATTTTTCCTTTTCATGCTAATTTGGTCCCTGTTCTTTAGTCCTTTTATCTCCTTTTTCTAGAGCTTTCCAGGCCTTAATCTCCCCTGTATCTTTGCTTACTCCAGGAACAGTCCATGAAGAAACTTGACTCATGCTGGCTAAAAGTGGACACTACTTGCAATTAATTAAAACAACTAAATAAAAATTAGTTAGAGTTCTACAATTTCCAACAATTCAGTGCTACGTGAGGCTGTTACATGAGAGTTGTAGCTGGCCCTAGGATGATAAATCTGCTTGGTTTTGGTGCCTTGTCCAGCTGATGATTACAAGCTCTGGGTGTTGAAGGGCTCTACAAACAAATTTTTTAAATTTACAGATATCTAAGGAAATTCTATGAATATGTTGCTGGCTTTGTTCCCAAGGAGATCTCAGTGGTTGTGTTATACCTCCTGCTGCTTTACTTCCTTATAAACATGAAACCTCACATGCTGCAACCCCCGAGGTAAAACCCAGAAACTGAACCCTCAGAAGTGAGTTTTAAAGGAATGACCATTCTCTTCTGAGCCCCTGGTGTTTTCTCTTTCCCCCCCAAACCCAAATGGTGCACACTGAGGGATGTGCCCAATTTGTTCTTGGGCAGAGAAATGGAACAGTTTTAGCTGAGGAAGTGCCACCGGTCAGTCGTGTTTCCTTCAATGAACTGGCCCTGCTGGTTTGCTTGTGTTTAATGCCACAGCACAGCTGAGCTCATTTGCTTCAATAGGAAATATCAGATGGCAAAAGTCATTAGGCTCAAATTGTCTTATTCACTGTTTTGAAGTGACCCCTCTGTAGAGGACAAACGAACCCAGCTCATTAACGTGTGTGTGCACCACTGCTCCAAAATACCACGTGCCAGCTGAGAGTGAGCTGCATTCACATTTGGGTGGGATTTTAAATACATGGCTTTGAGGAGACAGGTTTTGTGCCTTCAGCCCTGAAGAGTAGGCATGGTAAGAGATCTGCAGTTTGAAAAGATTTAAAAATAACTTTCTTTTAGCTTGCAATAGATGGGGACTCTTAAGGTAAAATCAATAGTTCTTTTTTTTTTTTTTTTGTTCTTCACCAAACCTAGATGTTATTTTTAATTCCTGATGTTAATCCTATTTAACAAGGCTATCTGTGTGCATGTTTTGCCATGAGATGCTGGCAGTTCTTTTTGCTGCCCCACTTTTCCCAAAGTATTGATGCTGACACAAATGTCTCTGCAACTCACAGATTAAAATTACAGAGAAAAATCATGTGGGACTTGCTGTGGAGTGGCAATCCATGCCGTTCCTTGGATGGGGAAAGCTCTGTGTCTGCTCTTCTGCTCTCTCCTATCAATGTTCCCACACTGAGCAGCTGCTGCTAGGGACACCTCACCTCCTCTGTGGGTGGGAGATATCCCTGTGGGGACATCCAGCCCTGCTCTGTTCTGGGTGCAGGGGGCACTGCTGGCATCCTTCCCTGGAGAACCCACTGGGTACTTCTGCCAGCCTGTGGCATCTCTTCTATCCAGTCATGTTCGTGTTGGATCAGCAAACTCAGTTTTAAATGAGGGATTTGGAATTAATGCCCTGAATCTGGGACCCAGTTTGCAATCCCCTGGATTTCTCGTTACTTTATCACTATTTCATTGTGATTTAGAAAGACTGTCCTTCCCTCTTCCCTTTATTTTGACCCTCTTAACTTACATTGTTGCTTGAAAGTTCTGAATTTTATTCGTGGGCTTCTCCAGTCTTGCTTAAATCTTTCATAAAAGATTCAGTTGCAGGAGGCTGCCATGGGACCTTTAAGAGAAATTTTTGCCAGCTTCATTTAAATTTGGGGGGTGGAAGGAGGGGAATAGGCTTAAGCCTGTTTTAATTTGAAATATTTTGCAAAACTTAATTCTATTATTAAGAATTGATAGCACATCTTAGCTGCCTGGGACTGCCCAGGAATGTTGTAACCTTGGTGGATTGCAAGGACTGGTGGTGGCTGACAGGAACAACACAAAAATCTTGAGCTATATAATGCCTAGGAAGTATTCATTCATCTTGCAAATTATCCACATTTTTCTTGTGTTATTGAGCAATTGCAGGTGTTGGTGTGAGTGGCCAGCAAAGATAGAAATGTTTCCCTGATTAATTTAAGTAGTCTAGATGCCCTGTTATGAATATCTGCATTTTCCACATTTAAAATTCAGTATAATGTTCCCTCTTGTGGACTCTTCCATGTCTGAATTAATGCTTAGAGAGAACCTGAAAAAAACAAGTATCAAAATCCAGTTGTGTTGTGATTTCAGACCAAACCATTCCTGGTTCAGTTTTCTTTACTTTCCTCCATTGTCCTGTGATTACAATTTCTTTGCAGATACACACTTTATTGCTCATTTGCTTTTTGGTCTATATTTGGTTGGTGGTTTGGTGTTTGTTTTTTTTTTTTTTTTTTAATTTTCCTGCTTCCTGATGGTCTCAAATACCTCTGATTTTGAATTGGTTGTGCAATCACCCTTGTGGCCTCAGGTAGCTCCACTTTCTTTAACAATCCAGTCTTTGGAGGTGACCCTGCGCTTTCAAGTATTGATCAGGTCATGCTGAGTGTTTTCTCTGTTTGAACTTGGCCCTTTTGGCAGGGCTGTCTGTCCCTTATCTGCTGAGGCTGTTCTGCAGGGTGATGGGGATCAGTGGAATATCCCTTGTACAACTGGGTGGTTGTGGCTACATTAATTCTTGGCAGCAGATCCAGCGTTGACCGTTACAGGCAAATAGTTCAGGATGACTTTAAATAAATCTACTTGAGATATTAAATACAGTGGATAATTACAAGCTAGGTGCATTGAATAAGGAACTAGATGGTCTTCTATAAATGGATGTACCAGTTTCCAGCTGAAACTATTTTAGGGCCAGCAGTGATCTTCAAACTGGGCTTGGGGCCTTAAAAAGAAAAAAAACCCAAACCTACCCCAGACCCAAATTACACAGTGATTTTCATACCATTTAATAATAGATCAGATTTTGTTTCTGAATCTTTGAAAAGAATTTAGGTTGCTCTTTGCTGGAAAGCTGTCAAGAGAAGTATTTATGTAAGAAATCAATTTTGAAAACTTCTGCCTGTTTTCACTGGTTGAGATAATTAAATGTAAAAGTTACAGACTGAAACTCAGTATTTTAAATGACAGGGAAGATTGGCTACTTGTGTTGGTGTTTCCAGACATGCAAGAACTGGGTTTTGCTTCATTCTGTCCCCTGATTTAACTCTTATTTTATTCACATCAAAGATGAAATTTGTATTTGTTCCTTAAACAAGATAATTTAATTTTTTTACTTTTGGGCATATCACAAGAGTTTTTAATACTTTTTAGAAAAGATATTATTAATTTAACATTTAGGGTTTATGGAAAAGCCTTTTTAAGTGATAAACTTTTATAATATTGTTAAAATTAATGGATTTTTGTGCTTTGACTCTTTGGTCAACTGCAATAATCTATCTAGTCTAAGAAATCAAGATGAAATTATTAAAAAAATTAGTTGATAAAATACTTTCCTATCATGATGGTTTTCATAGGAAAAGATTGAAAATAATAAGGTATGTTATTAGCAGATATTCTTCAGTTCAAGTTATCTTTATTTATAGTCAACTGTTCCTTACTTAAGACTACTTGAAAAGCGTTCAAGGTAATTTTGGTTTTTGAACTGGGACAAACTGGAAATGGCAACCTTAATAGCACCTTAATTAATTGGGCAGTGTGTAAGCCAAGGAAGCCTTTTCTGCTGGTAAACAGGGACATTCTCCCAGGACTTCTTTACAAATACAACTTTACAGCAAAGCTCCTGCTTTTCCCAAAGGCCTGATTGTACCTAATCCTCAAAAACAGATAAAGCAAAAGGAAAAATTAATACTTTAAAAGTGTTTAGAAATACCACAGCCTGGAAGTGTTATAAAGGCTGGGGAAGCAGGAAAGGGAGCGTTGGGAAGTGAAAGTGAAATGTGTGGATAATCCAAGGACTCAGGCACATTTCTAATCAGCAGGAGCTGCCTGAGCGTTCGTAGCAGTATTGGCAGGAGTCAGGAGCAGATAATAGCATGCCAAGGAAGTGAGGCCGGGGACAGAGTTTCCTCACTGGAGAGCCAAGCCCCGGTTTATTCAGTGACCAGCAACTTGTTAGCAGAGCTGGCGAGCAGCGCTAATTAACGAGCAAGGCCTTGTCTCTTATTAACGAGCAAGGCCTTGTCTCTTCAGAGGAGAGCGCCTGGCGTTGTGCTGCACATTGAGTCAGGGTGTGAGAGTAAGGAGGGCTGGCAGGCAAAATTAATTAATGCACTCTTCCCCGTTAGCAAAGGCCACCGTGCTGTCCCACAGCTCGGGCTGCCCCGTGAGGTTTTCGCAGGAAATGGCAAAATTCATCTCACGCCACTTCGCAGCCCAGCCTGTGCGGAAAGAGCCCAACATCTGCATGGTCTTCTCTGCCACAGGTGGAATTGAGAGAGGAAAAATTGTTGGGGCTGGGGTTGGTTTGGGTTTTTTTTTTGTTTGTTTGTTTGTTTTTTTTTGTGTAATATTTAAGGCAAAATTGGATTCCTTGGTACAGCCAGTTAAACATCCAGGTGTGCCTGTGAGTTTGTAACCATGGCAAACATTGGGGCAGCAGGCTCCTGCAGTGTGTAAGCTTCAACCCAGTGATCACCACTGCTCTAAACTGGCAGCACTATTGGCCTGATTTTATTCAGATTAACTCTTTTGTACAACAGGGCTGGGCCCAAGGTGCCAATGGCTCCCTAGGGATGAGAGAGTTTCCTTTCCCAAGAGGGTTAGTTGTTAAATAAAAGAACCAAGGGGGCCTGGTCCTTTATGAACAACTCTGTTTATATATTGCTTGAAGTTAAGAAAGAATTCATTAACTTGAATCTACCTTTCAGTTGGAAATCTGTTGCAATTTCCAGCTGGAATCTGCTGTTCACACTTCCTTTTGGGAGGTGTGCTTGGAATTTCCCCTAATCTTTTTGAAATATAGAAGTCAGTCTACAGAAATACTCAAAGATTTGACCTTTCCCTAAATCTGAAGCAGCAACTGGTAAATAACACCTTGCCATCACCTGAAGACCTGACAACTTTATTTCACTTATTCTAATAAAACAATTCTAAACTAATATTTATTTGCCTAAATAAAGCCTAAATGGGAGTGGTAAAGCAGTAGCTTAAAGGAAAATTTCTAGGTGTGGTCTAATTGTATCAAAAATGATGTCTGGCAGAGGTAAAAAGCCCTTCCCCGGTGTCACGTTGACTTAATTTTGTATGTTCTACTTGCTGCAATTTAATGTGCTGCCAAACAGCCTTGAAAATTCTCTCTTGCTTCCAGTCTGACTTCTGATGTCCCAAAACAGATGAATAATTTTTTTTTTCTTCAATCCAGGTGGGTTTTTTTATATGGAATGAAAGTTTAATCTTTCTCTCAGAATATCTTCTGTAAACACAGTGCTGTTAATGTTGTCTATATGACGTTTTTATAGTATCTAAAAGGAACATTTTGAAGTGGATTTGATTGCAGTTACTCATCTCTTTCCATCTATTTTCTGGCCAAAAATCCCCCAGAATCTGCAATAACAATAATACTTTTGAAAAAGGAAATTATTGAAGTACTGAAGAACTTCTGGGAATCAAAATAGAAAAGAAATTTTATTATAAGATATGTAAAAAAGATGGAGTGATCAATCAATGAGCCATGTTACCATTTCCATTTAGTTGACTAAAAACCTGGAAGATTTTTTTTTTTTCCCCAAAGCTTGCAGTAGAGGAAAGGCAGGACATAGTTCATAAGACACAGTGTATCCCCAAACTATTTTCTTCAATGTAAAAAACATGAGCCACAGCTTTTCTAAAGAATTTGGGCAGTTTAGAAGACTATGTTAACAAAATTCACCTCACTTGGGGAATACCATGTTTGAAGGAATTGCCTACAAAAATTCAGGTGTGAAGAGAAAGGCAGAGGTGGCTGTAATTTTAAATTTTATCATGTTCAGTTCTAGGAATGAATTTAGTTTTGAATAGTGCAGAGACAAAACCGAGACAGCAATGTGCATTTCAAATGCTGGAAATATTGCCCTGATTTTGTAAAGTATCACTTGCTCCTAATTTAAGTGCTTGTACTTCATAAGCTTGAGCTGCTCTACACAGAAGGGAATGTATTTTACTGTGGCTGTCATGTTTTTCACTCTGACACACAGCAGCTTTCTCAAGGAAGGTTCTGAATGAGCTTTTCTGTCATGGAAATATTGGAGATGCTCCTGCAATTCAAAAAAACCCCCAAAAAACCAAAACCTGAAGGGAATTGGAACAAGAATTAGAGATCTTATAACACACCACAAAACAAATCCTGGACCAGCTATAAAGTGTAAGTGAGTTAAACTGACATCTGGGTTTAAAATATGTAAATCTGCATCAGCCACCAGGTGAAAACATGGATTTCCATGGTGAGGAAGAGTTCTGACTGTGGGCTGTGAATCAGATCCGAGTGACCTTTAGGCTTCTGTAGGCGTGGTTTCTACAGCTGAATTTCAAAGCCTTGGCTAGTGGAGAGCATGGCAATAACTCAGACAACTCCTGTTTTGAGGAGGATCAAGCACAGGTAATGTTTGAATACCTATGAGGAGGAGCTGCCCTGCATTACTGAATTATCAAATTCTGGCTGGCTGGGACAGCTTCATTTCCACGTGCACTTTATTGACCTGTAAATGAAGTCAGACTCATTTAGAAAATCCACAGCAGCCCACGTGTGAGTGACCTCTTTCAACTGCAGAGCAACATGGATCTTTGGGGTGACCCCAGTTCTCCAACTGCTGGGAGCCCAGCTCTGGCCTGGCTGGGGAGGAACAAGCATGGATCAGTGTGTGGCTGTTTCTGCTTGTCACAGACCGAAAAGGGACATTTCTGCCATTTACAGAGGAGATTTTCCTCATGTGGGATCATCAGGGGTGGGGCAGTTGTGGTGCTGAGGTCTGGAAAAACCTGCTACAACTCCAGGCCTTTGGGAATAGGTTTTTTAGAGTCACACCAGCTGTGTAGGACTGGTGTGATGCTTTTTGTATCTGAAAAGACTTCAAAGGAAAAATGGTCAAATTACACATCTACATGACCAGATGATCTGTACGATATCACTTTCCAAGATGTTGTCATTTTTACTTTGTGGTTTTGTAGGGAATAGGAAAAGTGCTGGAAAACATTAAAGTTTTCCAGCTTTCATAGATGCTAGTTGTTAAAATGAACAAACTCAGCAATGTGGTGATTGGTAATTACTCCCAAGGGACTTTCCTGGAAGAAGAATCTTGTATTTTGACTGTTTTGTTCAGATCATATTTGAAATTATGTTTTTCATCTGTTGTTTCAAAACTCCAAGCAGCTTTGCTTCCTTCTTCATTCCAAGTAACTGATTAGTTGCTGGAATTGTAAATTATTTTTTTAAGAAGAGACGTGCACTGAGTTTCAGATGTTCATGTTCATCCTGCTCTTCTCTCCACCAGCTGCCTCTGCTCAGCCAAAATTGCCCCGATGTGGTGCCCTCAGCTTCTGTCAGTTGTTTTGCACTGTGCCAAGTTGTGGTTTTCCCTGTAAATGTTCTGTGAGCTGGAACTTAGGATGGTGAATTACAGATAAGAGCACCTAAGAGGCCTGAGGTGTCTGTTCCCAGAATTTTCTGATGGAAAAGTTACCTGAAGAAAATCATTCCTTTAATAATTTAGGAGGCTGGGTTGGGCATGAGGTGTCCTGGGCATGCAGAACATCAATATTATTGCAGGATGGCAGGGTATGTCTAGGACAACTTCCTCTTGAATCCACCTGAGGAAGCTGCAGGACTCTCCTGGAAGGCAAAAAAAAAATTTTGTGAAGTCTTGTCAGAATATCCACTGATTGCAGATTGTTACTTCTTGACACTGGGGAGACATTGTGTCCAGTGTGTGGCACCACAGGGATTGCTCTGGAATCAGGGATCTCATGGGAACAGTAAATCATTTTTGATGCCTCTCAAGGCTGTGCACAGCTGCTTTGTTTGAGCATTTTGCTGTCTTTCACTCAGGTTATATTCCTCCATTAATATTGGATTTGGGGACATCAGCATTTGCAGTAATTTATGTGAAAACTTTAATGTTTGTGTCTTAAACTCAGATCATGTGTGGTTTTGGATGGAAAGTAGAAATGCCACATTTTCCCTTGATCTAATGATGCCATTTGTCTGCTAGGATATGAGACATAAAAGTTGTTTTCACACAAATATTTCAGTTGCTCAGTAAAAAAAGAGAACCATAGGTTTGCATTTTCCTACAAAATATGGAATTACTTTCAAGGAGCCCCCTTAGCAGTATTGGAAATGAGTGAGGAATAGAACCCTTGTATATTATTACTAATTATTATTATTATTAGCCATGATATCTACAGGAAAAAGTGAATTTTTTTCTATCATGTATTCAGCATCATCATAATTAACAGTAAATTAATAGAGGATCAGATGGCAGTTCCTGTTCTGACACTTGATTTTACTTTGAAGTCTTAATTCTGTACACATGTGTAAGATGCAATTCTGATGAACCCTGTAATATTTTTCTGCTTTTATTCTGTGATATATTCCCTGAATCCTCATTGTTTATAGGCAAGAGGCAAAGCAAATGCCAACAATGTGGTACAAAGGTGAATAAAGTTAAAGATTCTGTTTCAGTACACAGGTGTTTATCTTTTGTAGGCTTCATAATAAAAATGATTATTTGTTCAATTAATTTCCAAGAAGAACTTACTATTATTCCAGTAATTCTTAACTTCACACTGTGTGCAAAATTCTTGCTGAGAGCTTTTTATGTGGAAAAACAATTGCTCTTTGTGTATTAGAATCCATGTTGCATTTGACATAACAATGTTATCTTTATTAAATTTCCTTGTTATACCTTTTGATTTCTAGCCCTCCATAAATCCTCATTTTAAAGCAACCTCTGATCTGGTACTTTTAGTGCTCCCATGCTGATACTAACATCTGGGCTAAAATAAAAGAGAATTCCAGATGTAATCCTGAATCATGGGAACTGGAAATTCTGAGAGCTCAGTACTGAGCAGGCAGCACATTTCCTGAGGGGATTCTTTTTGTGGAATTTTAGTATTCTAGGACATGGTAATTTTTATTTCTTTCAGGGTTTTTGCTGAGGTGTTAAAGGACACTTTTCAGGACAAAAAGTGAGTGTCTGGGGCCAGGCTCTGTTCAGGTCAGGTCCTGCTCTTCACTGTGCAGGGTATTTGGGGCACTGTGAGGGATCTGTGCCTGATCCAGCATAAACCTGGGACTCCTTCCCAAGCTGGGAGAATCCTCGAGGAAGCTGAAATATCTGGACATTCACCTTGGAGTGCCTTGCCCACCCATGCTATAAATACCTGAATAAGGCCAGGGAAGGCAGCTGAGATGTCCTGTGCTGGAGCACTCCTGCATAAATACTGAGGTGCTCCAAGGCATTTGACAGGGGGAGGGAAGACTCCAACCGAGTGTCTGCAGGAAGGAAACAGGGAATTATCTCCTGCTTCTGAAGTTTTCATCCAAACCAGCTTTCTATCCAGGCCTAAGTGTAACAGGAGAGTTTAGCTTTGAATGCTGAATGAGCAAAACAAAAGCAGGGCTCCCGAAAGGAAGCTGAAGCACAGATGAGCATGGGAAAGTCCTACCCATGGCAGAAAACAGCAGTGGGAGAGGCTCCAGCAGGTGTTGGGCACTGCTTGAGGAGGTGTTTCCTAATAGAGCTTTCATGGATACTCGTGAGGAAAATATGGTAGAACTGGGCTTCAAAGAAGAGCTTAAGAGCTTGTTTGTTGAGGACAATTAAATCTTGCAAAATGGTGAAGGAGATGGATTTTTTCCCTACAGAGTTCATAGTTACACAGGGAAAGAGCAGTTATGTCCAAGGCTGGCCACTATTTAAAACTGGACTCCTCAAGTGTTCACAGCATTCCAGGTGTGTTCTGCAACAGCTGAATGAAGAGAAGAGAAAAAGTTTATTTTATTTTATTTATTTAATTTTATTTTGGTCTCTAAACCTTTCGAACAGAGGAGGAAATATTAGAAATTTCTTAAAGCAGAGCTGAGGTTCTTCTAAATCTACTGAGAGGCTGGGGGGGGGGGGGGGGGGGGGGGCAGGGAATGATGTTTGTGTTTGTCTGCGTGCAGCAGCAGCTGGTCCTGTACCAGTGCTTGAGTAAATACTGTGCTGAAATATAGGATTGAATATGTGCAAAGCTCTCCTGGACATTCTCTGCAGGGCTCTGCTAAGGAAGATTCCTCAGCTCCTCCCTCTCCCTCCTTCCATCTCTCTCAGGATTTTTGGGGTGGGAAACCCAACCTATTCTGCAGGTCTTTCCACAGAAACATCCATCTATTGGAGTTCAAATAGCCCAACACCTATGGTGGGTTACAAAACCAAAGCACAGGCCCAGGGAGTGATAAATAAGATCTGACTCACAAAATCAAAGCTGTTGGTGCATCACTTGTCCCGGGTACATTTTGCCTTCCCCCCCGAAGTCATCAAGCAGCTGCCTCTAGAAACAACCTGAATGTCATCTTGACTTTTTACCAGTTTTATTCTAACCTGGAACAAGAGGACAACAAAGGAAAAAAACGTGTGCCTCGGGACAAAACTTGCCTGTTGTCATGAGTTAACAGTTAACTGGTGAAAGAACATTGGAATGCTTAGAAATCAAGCTATATTTAGTTTATTCAGTGCAGTGGCAAGGTCAGTGCCTCATTCCCTGTTGTGAGTGCAGGATGCAGAAGGATGAAGATGTTTCAACCTCACTTCACAGATGAGCACAACCAGGAGGCTCCAGAGTAGAGGGGCCTGACTGCCAGCCAGGGAAGGCTGGCCTTGGAAGTCAGCTGCTTTCAGGAATAAAAAGGAGGTGCTGTGTGCAGGAGTCTGGAGTTATCTCCAAAGTCTCTGGGGTAACACTTACATGGTGGTTAAAAACAATCTAACTCCAGAGATCCTGCTTGAAAAGACAAAAGACAAAAGAACCCCCCCCCCCCAAAAAAAAAAAAACAACCAGGAAAGCCAAACCCAGCAAAGTGCTGCTAGGAAGCAGTTTAAGAAGGATGCTTGTGCCTGGAAGTGTTGGGGCTGATCACAGATGTGCTTTGCTCCAAGTTTCTAATTTTTCTTTTCCTTAGAATTTGATTCTTCCAGGGCACAAAGAAAGAAAATACGTTAGGGGTTAATTGGAGTAACTGGCAGTTGCTGGGAAAACAACTGTTTTGAAGGGGTGTGTGTCTGTTATGGATGGACCAATCTGAAAAGCAGTGCAGAACATTGTGTATCCATATGGAAATTGCTCTGAAGAGTTTGGGGTGCTGTCTACAACTTAAACTCAAGCCAGGTACTTTTATTCTGCTTTTTGGAACAGCGGCTTCACAATTTGAAGTGCAATGAAAAAATTCATGCTAGAGTGAAATGTGGTCATTAACACTTGCATTTGGATATTCTTTAGCAGTTATTGTATTTGTGTGGGTGAATAATCAATGTTATTATTATGAACAGAATGCTCTGGTTCTTAACCGATTTACAACTTTCATTCAGGGAATCAAGTGTTGATTGCACCTCAGAGAAGGTATGGAGCAGAGTTTTTGGGATAACCTGTATGTATGAGGGGGTTGCTGTGCAAATGAATCCTTTGAATAGTTCCTATTTCACAGTTCCAAAGATTTTTCTGGAAGTTCTACACATTTTGTGGTGATAAAAAGGAGTGAATAACTCTTTTACCCTATCGGTTGACTCTTTGCTCTATTTCCCTAACCTTTGCATCCTGTTGTGTACCACAACTGCTTCTTGATTCACTTGCTATTTTGGCCATCTCAAATGAAGGCAAAGGATTCTGAAATTAATTTATCTTGATATCACTCCTAAGAGTTAGGCTGCTAAAAGTGAACAAAAGAATTTCTTAAATAAAATTCCATCTTCAGAACAGTTTGGTGAATACAGACATAAAATTCTGAGTTGACACACTATTTCCTAAAATATAATGCTGCTACTCAGAATATTCTTACATATCTCAGACATAATTTGTGCATTTGTGATAAATAACTTTCTAGTTGGTTAGATGAGAGAACTTTTAAGGTAACAAGTTAAAAAAGGAAATAACCTAGTTATCAGTTCTCATCCCAGCAGCTGCTTTAACGAAATAATGATTTTCATAGTCTTGGGGAGCTGTGCCTGGGGAATGGCACTGCTTTGTCAAAACAGAGAACCTTGAGAGGAAAAGACAGATCCATTTTCTCCAGACTGGTCTTTTAATGGAAGGAAAGAATAGGCAGCTGCTGTGGGCAGGGATGGACTGAGAATGTCTTTGTCAGGGACCCATACACTGAGATACTGCTGGGATATTGAAAAGCATCTGATTATATAACCATCAAGTTGAATGAAAAAGAATGTTGCATAATTTTTAGCCTGCTTTGACTTCTGCTTTGGTAAAATATGCTGAAGTTCTGGCACCAGTGTTGAGGGAGAAGCCCAAGTACCTGTCTGGTGTTGGAAATGTCAATATGGTCTGATAGGTATTTGTAGTGTCGAGTTTATAGAAGTGGGCTTCACCTAAAAGGGTACGACAGGACAGTCTTTACACCGAAAATCTTTTCTCCTGAGATTTTGTGAGTTTGATACTCCGGAGGTTACACAGTTTTGGTGAAAATGGATTAAAAGCCTCTCCTTTTTAAAGGGTTGACCTATGTAAAACGTAGTTGAGAGCACTGTTTTTGTGCCTGGGTGAAAGGCAGGGGCACCCTGGGTTTGGCAAACACTCCCACCTGTCTTTGCGCTGAACGCAGTATGACATTTGAGGGACAGAACCATGAGAGGTTTTCAGAACCATGAGGTTGTCCTTGGGAATGTTTCCCTGACCTCTGGAATGTCTCAGGTGCAACCCATCCCTCTGCAGTGCCTTGGACACTTGAACTGGCTGTGGTTCACCTCAGACACACCTTGGGAGACCCTCAGAAAGGTTTTGAGCTTTTTTTGTCATTTAGAGCACTTCCAAGAAATCTGTATGTGCTCTAATAGTTCAGCTGGAGTTGGATCATCCACAGGGAGAGTTAAATGGGCTGTTAAGTAAAAAGAAGGTTGTGTGTTAACTGGCTCTGTTCTGGAAAAGAATTAATTAGTGTCTGAGCAATGGTTCGTTTGTGGAGGTTTTGTTTGAGCCTCCCGTGCCCTGTGATGTGAGCAGGGACACAAAATCAAGTCTCTATTCATCCTCCTTTGTTCTGTGCTGACGATGCTCAGTGCACAGGGAGTTTGGCTTTTATGCTGTGACTCCAACAAATGAAGACTCCAAAGCCTCCCTGTCAGGTTGTTACAAGTATGTGCACATGTAAAGCTGGGAACAGTAGTTAAGGAAAAAAAAAGTCTGCATTTATTACCTGAGATCTGAAACAATGGAAATGAAGCTGCACATTCCAGTTTTTCAAAGGAAGTGGAAGGGTTTCAGAATTTGATGGGTCTCAATAGTCTTTGATGAGCGTTCTGTTCTTAATCCACTGGGATTATTCTCCTTCCATTTTCTACAAATCTGTATACAAAATGTGATGCCCAAAAACATAATTAAGAAAATTTAAATTTGTAATCACTTGGTAAATAATTTGTTCTTTCTTAATATGCAGTTTGTCAGAAATTTGACATTGCATTGAAAGCTCCTGATTTAATTCTGTCAGCCTGACTTCATTTTCTGTTCTATATTTGCAATTAGTGGTAAAGGTTACACCTTAGGAGACATTCTGGATTCCTGAAATCACATTAGTGATGAGTTATTTAATCAGCAGCACTATTTAAAGGTGCTTGAAAATAACGTTGTGCCACTGTGGCTGTGAGAGAGTTTGTATGAGGGGTTGAACACACGTGCAATGAAATGGAGATGAAGAAAAGCTCTAAATCTAAGACAGTGGGATGCTAAAAATGTAGGGTGATGGAAATCAATGAAAATCAGTTGGTGGTTGCTGCCTTTTCTTGAGGCAGAAACAGAGGACTTATAGTCAGCAAAAGGAAAATTGAAAAGTTTCTTGTTGGTAGCTCGGCCCTCCCTCATCTTTCCTAGCAGTCTGTAGCCATGAGACAATAGAAATGTCTTTATTTTTCACTAGTGCTGTTCTCTGCCTGCAGAGCAGAGGGAGATAGGGAATTCTGACAGTGTTTATAAAGCTGCCTGGTGGTTGTGAGGAATCCTAATGGCTTCTCTGCAAGGTCAAACAAGGAGGCAGCTTCCTCATGCACCTTCCAGAAGCAATCCATACCCTGGCCCACAGGCTTTAAAGAGTTGTGATAACTTATTATGTATTCAGCTTCCATGTGGTGCTTCCCATATTTGTTGTTTGTCTGTCTCCTGACCTTATTTATGGGATAAAGGTGGCAGTGAACATGGAAATTATCGTAAATACTGCGTGTGCTTGAATGGGGAGATCAAATGAATGGCACTAGATAGCAATGTTTATTGTGTCAAGTCTTTGGGATGTCATTTATGTGTAACTACTCCTAATTAGTGCCATTCAAACCAACTCAAATGACTCCAGAGCAGATGCCAGTTGTTGCAAGGGATGAGCCTGGATAGTTGTCATTTTGTACAGTCAACTGACACTTGGAGCTCTGACAGATCAGAGATGGGGGAAAGGTTTCTTTCCTGCTGCTTAAAGCCACTTCTAATTTGGAACATTTCCCTTAATGAACTCTACTGGGGGACTGCTGCTTCTTGGGTGAGACTTGCCCTTCCCTTGGGTCTCTGTTCTTCCTCCTCCAGTTTACTGGAGAAACTTCCAGTTTCTCCTCCACATTATCACTGGAAAATGGGCACCATCTCCCAATTCCTACTCTGTGCCATCCCTGGAAAATGGGCACTGTGCTTCATCCTGGTTGGGAGCAGCACTAGAGGATGGGGTAACATCAGATACTCACTCAAGAAAAAAAGATCCCTTGCTTGAAGTTTGGTGATTTACTCTTTCCTGGAGGAAATGTGCTGAAAAATAACCTAAATTAGTGACCACCTCAGCATAAACTCTGGTGATAAATAATTTAAGTGGAATCATTCAGCGATAATTTTGGTTTTGATTTGAATGCCATTTATAAACATAATCAAAGAGCAAATACAGCTTTGTGTCAATTGGCATCCAAATAGCAGTGATGGTCTCCCCACCCTCTAAAATTGCCTTTTATTTAATTAAGACTCTCCAGGAAGCTGCCACTCTTCTGTGGCTGAAGCAGCAGCTGTAGTGCCGTGATGAACCTCAGGAAAAATCTCTGGCACTGCTGCACGTCTTGGCAGAACAATGTGGAGGATCCTCTTGGTATTGTTAAGAAAACAACCCTCCTGGCTTTTATAGCAATTTTCTCAGTAATCACCATAATACTCTGCACTGGGGGGTTTGATTTAAACCCCAGTAATTTTGGATGTTTCCCGAATGTAATTTAACGGGGTTTTTTTTCAGAGGTATTTAAAACCACACTTGGTCTGCATTTGCCAAGATAACGGTGAGAAAGTCTAAAAAAGATTGAAATTTGATGTTTGCACTGCTGCTAAGTGGAGCTCATGAAGTCTGGGGCCAAAGGAGGTGCAGGTGCCAGGCTGTGATCCCAAGGCCAGTGGGATTAACCTCCCTGGCTGAGCCCTCCTCTGCCCTGCTTGTTCTGTGAGATGCAGGGGTGGAAATTACTGTGTGCCTGCATGACCCGGGCCAGGCTGAGCTCTGATCAATTTATCTGTCTCACATGGAGGGAAGGACTCTTGAAAACCAAATCGAGGTGACAGCACTAATAGCACTTAGTACAGATGTCTCCAGGATGACTCCCACAAGGAGAGGAGGTGAACTATTAACACTTCAGAAAATATTCAGGGTACTTTGAGGCCGCTGCTTTGTGTCAAGGGAGTTCCCTTGGTTCCGTGGAGCTGTGCCAGTTCTCACAAACGTTTCCGAATAGTTCCAGCCTGATCCAAAGCTTGCTTCACTCCACCCTCAGGCACTTCTTAAGTTTTTCATGCTGAAAATAGATTTCTCTTTGGGATGCTTGTGTGGACCAGAGGTTGGTGGAAAGAGAAGAGGATAAATTAAACAAGAATCATGTTTTACCTTTCATACGCAGTGCTGAGTCGTATCCCTGAATTGTGGAGATGGAAAGCTCCAGAAAAACCATTAATTGGAGAAAAACTCTGGGAGGAAGGGTGGTGTTAAGGAGCACTAAGGATGGTACAGTCCCCCAGGATGCTGGGAATGCTGTCCTGCCACATGTGATGGGATTTGTCCCTTTAGCACAGGGAAGGACTCTAGGGTTACCTTGGGTGAACATTTAGAGCTGAAGGAGTTTGGGGACCATCTCCTCAGCAGGTGGGGCTTGAACTGCTCGTCTTGAGACATGATCTTCATGCAGTTTGGGTCCTTACAATACCTATTTCTTAATTAGTGTTTGCAATTACTTCCTTGAGTACTGCTCTGCTGCACAAAATAATTTAAATATTAATATATGCCATTCTATAGCCCCTGTTTAAAGCAGAGTCATAAAACTTAGGTTGATTATTTTTTAAATAGGAAAAATTGCGGTACATGAAAATTCCTCTGAGTTGTTCATTCAAAAATATCTTGCTTAGGTTAAGTGTAGACAACAAAGACATTTTGTGGTAACTAAACGAACTTTGTGTTAAATTTAGACATGAGGGTTGTGTCTCCTGCTTGTACAAGCACTTTGAAAGCTGCAGGGAAGCTTCAGGAATAATTATTTCCTCAGCTTAGCAGAACACTTTGCATCCTCAATGCTCAGGTCAGGGCTCACATGAAATGGGTCCCATGTGACAGCCCAGCTCTGAGGTGGTTAAACAGAATTCTGTGCATTTTGAAGCACAACTCTGTGCAAGTGTTCATCACTTGTAAAACTGAAGTGCAATATGATTTTCCCAAGAGGCTCTAAATCCTCACACTTCAGACAATAGACCTATTTCTCCTTAATGAGAAAAAAATTCACTCTTGGCTTAACTCCCGTGAAGTTAATTTCTCTGACAATAAATTTGGCCCAATATGTCAATACAAACTTAACTCACTTGTGTTCATAGAGATTAACTCAACAGCATCTTATGTATGCCCAGAATAATTAGTTTACTGTCTCTAGAGGTTTGTTTAATTAATTTAGAATGCTTTCCATTTAGAAGATACTTGCTGTAGAAACAGGTCTGTTGTAGATAAGAGAAACTGTAACTACTCCCTCAATCTTCTGTTTGACTTGTTGGACAGAAAGTACTTGGGAGCAGGGGAAATTAATTTCGTTTTGTTCAAGCTGCCCTCCCTGAGCCTTTTTTGTAAAATTCCAGCAACCTGGAATGGCTTTCTGACTTAAAATAATATTCAAATACATGGGTTTTTTTACTTTTTAATAGTCCTGTGCTTCCTCTGATCAGCTAAGAACCGTTGCAATACTTTTTGAAATTTGTCACAGCTTCAGAGAAGATAACTTATTTATAGGAAAGTCTTTCAGATCTGCAGTCAGACGCTGAATTTTTAAAGGCAGGGTATGTGTCAGAAGCTAAATAATTAAGATACGTGCCTTCTCAGCTTTTTATTTCAGATATTAAATATTACATAAGAGATTTTTCCCTGTGGAAATCAAGCCTTTAAAGAGGTGCAGTCTCAGACAGAAAATCACTGTATTGTACAGTTAAATTGACACATCCTGAATCTTACAAATAGTTCTAAAAATGTTCTTAAAATATTTCAGCATTCTGAATATTTATTCCAGTTGTCCCTCTTTAGGAATGTGATGGTAAGTTGTGGTTTTGACATTGACTCACCCTTGCAGGGATCGTTTGGAAGCTCTAGGGGAATTTGAAAGCAAAATTTAGTGTTTGGAGCAAGAGAGGTAGAGGCCAGGCTGGGACTTTCCATCCTTAGCTCATGTAAAACCTGGGCAAGGTGTATTCCCTTCACTGCCACCATGGGAAACAGAATTCCAGATGAAACACAGCCAGTCAATTCCTTCTGTTGTAAACCACTGTCCTCCGCTGGAAGGAATTAAAACTGCACAAATTCTCCTCAAGATCCCTTCTGCAAAATGCAAATCCTTCACTGGGAGTGTTCCTGGCAGAGCAATTCTCTCTATCTTTACGTCTTCCATAAATTCCTTCAGGTGGAATCGGGTTTAAACACCATCTGAAGCTTTGAACACTCACAAGTAGTTCCCTCAAATTTCGATGGAATTTAAACAGCTGCGTCAAGCACCTGTGAAATGGTGGCCCAGGGAATGGCTGTGCCAAAGCTTTCTTCTCCAGAAAAACCTGGGCAATCCAAGGCACCTGCAGAAATTTCCAGCAGCTCAGGTTCCAGCCATGTCTCCGTTTACCGGCCCCACGGAGCGGGGTAACGCTATCCGGCCCCGCAGGCTCGTGGAGACACTGGCAGCACACACTGCTCCTGTCACCAGAACTCAGAGTTTGTTACCTGCTTGCCACTCTCCCTGCAGGAAAAGTCTTGGAAATGGCTGGTTTCCATGAGATAAGCCTTCCGCATGTTGGTTGTAGAGGTTGGAGCTGGTAACACTCTCCTCCAGCAGTGACCTGCTTTAACTTCCACAGGCTGTGCTTAGGCTTGGGCTCCTATCTCCAGAGGGTGGAAAAGCAAGGCATCAGGTTCAGCTGAGGAATTGCTTTCACCCTAAGTTGTTCCTATCCTTTTGCATCCTTTCCAAACGCATGTGGGGTTGTTTGAAGGGGGTTGGTGTTTGGCTCGCTGTTGGAGCCACTTCCCTGCTTCCCCATCCCAGCTCAAGGTGTAGAACCAAACAGTATAGAACTCTCAGATTTCCCCACATTTTGGCATTCTTCACATTTCCCATCAGCTGCACCTCTAACCTGGAAATCCAGTCTGGCTTTCAATATAAAAGCATTTTATATGCATATATAAATGTATGTTATTTTCAGTTGAGCAAACAGTGCCCTGTCAGATACACCCCAGTGGTTTGGGGTTTGCTCCCCAGTTTATGTTTGTAGGAATATAAACAGATGTGTGCAGAAAGGTCATGTTTGCATCATTTGAGAACTTCTCTCTGGTTTTGGGAGGGTTTGGGGTTTGGAAGTCTGTGTATATGTGCATATGTGCTGTGTGATTTACCTCCCCTGGTAGTGCTGAGAGCAGGGAGTGCTGGTGATGAGGTCTCTCATTATCTCTGAGTTATTTGTCACTAATTATAACCAGTGCAGTCAGAGTGATTGGTTGGAGCGTACCAAGATCAACACTGAGGAATCCCAGAGAGGTGACCACAGTGACCCTGAGAATGGATACACTGGCGTCCTTGGCTCTGACCATTCTTCCTGCCACCCTTTTTAAGCCATCCATCATTCCCTGCTCTTGGGGATCAATTTTCTGTGCAGAGGAGATGCCTGCTGGATGAGACAGATCTGTAGGAGGAGGAATGTGATTTCACTGAGTTTTCAGCACTCTTGGGATTATGAAACATCAAAGGGAACTTGCATGAGCCAAGACAGTGTGTCAATAACAGCCTCTGCCTGCTCTGCTGGGGCTGGAGCAGCTCTGGAGAGTATTTCTGTCACTCTGGGAAGCAGGTGTAACTTACCTGCTTCTGTATTCAAGGATCATCTTCCACCCTTCCATCAGCTGCTGGGGGTTGAAAGAAGGGGATGAATATACAGGAATACCCTTAATAACAATAAAAGCCTGTAAAGTGCAAGTGTTGGAGTGAGTTCAGGAAATAAGAAGGGAGCTCAGGCACCTCCAGGGACACTGGTTCAACCCCAGGAGATCTATCAGGGGTTCCCTCCCCTTTTTTGACTGCTGTGAAGGGCACCTGCCTCTGCTCCAACACAGTCCCCACTTCCCTGTGTGCCCCGAGCATCCTTGGGGGAATCTCTGACTTTGCACCTCCACTGACTCCTCTTCATGTGCACTTCTTCCTCCCACCATCGGTTCATCCTCTGCTTGGAAATCAAAGTGCGTAAATCAGCTGCTTATATCTTGTGTTTTTAATGGAAAAGTCAAACTCAAATTGGCTGATGAAACATCTTTTATAAATAACATCTATTTGGGAAATTTAAACTCAAATCTCTTAGAGGGTATTTCTTTTCCCTTATAAATACTGTGGGTTTATTCTTTCATTTGTATTTCCTCTCTTTTTCCTTTCACCACACTTGTTTGCTCCAAGGAATCCAAATGATTCCATGCAGAAGTCTCATTTTTGCTGTTTTGCTACATCCTGGATTTCTGGGAGATTTTGTGGCAGTAACACCTGGTGTAACATATTCTGAGAAATCTGACCCCCAGTTTCCACACTTGTGTGACATTTATCAGTGTTCAGGCTCTAGAAAATTTGGCCTTCCTTTCTTCTAGGTTTGATTCCCACAGTTAGTGCTGGGAAGGCAAAGAAAAACCAGTATCAGTCAGAGTTCTGACAAAAATATTTCAAATCCTTTTTGTTGGCTGGAACAAATGAGCTAAGGAGAAACATTAGGTGGTTCTCATTGTCATTTTTGATTTGTTGTGTTCTTAATGCTCCTTGTCTGTGGATTTCAGTGGCAGGAGGAAGTCAGTTGTTCTCTGTACTCGAGGATTGCAATGTTTGTGTGCTTGTTGTCCCTCTGTGCAGACTCAGAGCTGCAGAACTCAGCATCCTCATTTCCAGGCTCTACAAGATTTTACTATTATGTTCAACTTGTAACTTTGTAGGAAATGACTTTTTTTTCCTTGGTGCTACAACTTTTACAACCCCATGTGAGAGAAGTTACAACATCTTACAGAAATGTTGCCAGGCATTGGGACCAAAACTGAGTGGCAAGAAAGATTAGAAGTGAACTTTACACCTCAACTCTTTTAACTTTCAAGTTCTTCTCAGTGTTTTTTGTTAGAAACCATTTTTAAATTTTTTTTTTTTTAATTTTTTTTTTTAGTTTTAATTTTTGGAGCTGATTTTTGTAAGCAGCACAATTAGAATGGATGAATAATTTTCTTGTCAGCTGCAGCTTTTTGCCTTGCCTATATAAACATTTTTATGCAACCCTGTAATTGCCTTTATTAAAAAAAAGGTGAATGGTCATTATTTAGTAATCAGCTTAGTCATGCTGGACAGTTTGGTAACTTGTAAGTGCAACTTGTGTTTTCCAAAGTTGTTTTTATTGGGATCTGTAAGGTTTTATTTGAAGTAGAACTGAAAAATCCTGGTACAGGCCAGATCATAACTAGAAGCTAAACTGAAGTTAACTTCAAGATCATACTTGGAAGTTAAATTTCTGTGCTAGAAATCGGGAATTAAAACACCAGCATGTAATAGTTAACTAAAAAGAAAGATAATTATGGAATCCCAGACTGGTTTGGGTTTGGCTGGATTTGGAAGGGGCCTCAAAGCCTATCCAGTGCCACCCCTGCCATGGACAGGGACAACTTCCACTGTCCCAGGCTGCTCCAAGCCCTGTGCAGCCTGGCCTTGGGCATTTCCAGGGATCCAGGGGTAGCCACCCTGTGCCGGGGTCTCCCTCAGGAAATTCCTCCTCACAGGGAAGAATTTCTTCCTCATATCCCATCTAAACCCACTCTCAGTGGGAATCCATTCCCCTTTGTCCTCCAGGCTCTTGTGAAAAGTCCCTCTCCATCTTCCCTATGGGCTCCCTACAGTCAGGACACAAAACATTTGGAAAGAGCTAAAGGGGTAATGAACAAGTGGGGAGCATCAACAAGAGGAGCCTGTTTGCTTTCCTGTGGCTGAGATCACATTGTGACTTTTGTGTGTGAGTATGAAATCTAAATATAAACGTCCCCACGGTATTTTCTGGTGTTTTTTTTCTGTATTGCAAACTGCAGAGAATGCTTGAGATTCATGAATTTGGTTAGTTTGCTGACAATAAAAGAAAATTATTGTCAGACCAAGTTTTTTGTAGTTTTTTCAAGGGAAAAAAATACTGTCACTTGCTTTTGCAACATCTTGTTTCTTGCCGTGAAAGTGAGCGTGAGCTGTCGGCAAGAGCAGCCAGAGAAACATCGGAGTCATTAGAAATCTTCATTATCACTGCAATAAGATTTACAACAAGACTGAAATTAATACAACCCCCCTGCAATATTTAAAATCCTCCTACAATTGCTTACATCCCTGTCTGCATGTATATTGTTTTCTCAGCTTCAGATCCACAAGTCGGTGATTATTTATTTTCTGACGGTATGTAGAGGTAACACTCTTGTACTTATTCCTAGTGGTCAGATGTTTTTTCTGGGGATTTATGGCATGAGGAGATCTAAAATAAAGGACCTTTAATGTGATCTTTGAACTGTGTGTGATTTTAGAAATGACTGGAAGTTAGAATACATTTAATTTTCTGAAATCTGTCCACAGCAGAAGTGACAAACTGGATCCAGCATGGCCATGAAAACGGTGCCTGTGCTCATCCCTAATTTTGTGTTGCATGTTAGAAATGAGAGTTTTCAAAACCCTAGTGCTGTGCCCTCCTTGTGCATTCCTATTAATTCGGAATAACCTGCTTTGGATTTTTCCCTGAAATCCCTGTGCTGACAGGGAGGCATGGAATCTCAGGGCTCAGGAAAAGCCTGTTTAAACAACTGTGAGATGCAAAGGGGAGCTCCATCCTCTGGAGATGGGTTTCCATCACTCTGGTCCTTTTTTGCAAAAGGCTCATACTTTTTTGTGCAAGTATAATTGAAAAAAAAGAAGGGAAAAAAAAATGAAGTTAAATGCACTTATGTGGGTTTTACCTTTTGAGCCTGCTGCACCAGAACTTTGTGTTTCATGTTTCTCATCAGTGTTCACATTCCCAGCTTGCCCCTTCCCTTGCATCATCCCTGTGGTATTCCTGACACGGTTTCTACATTTGTGGATATTATTTGTGTACATTCTCTCGGTCTCTGTTTACTTAAAGGCACAATTATGTGACAGATATGTGTGAGCTGAGTAAGAACAAACACTTCTGATCTATGGTGTGACATTTATTGCACAAACTGTGTCATCCATGTTGGATTAGCTTCTTGTCTTTTCTCCAGGAATAAAACTTCCTGGGATTAATGAAAAGCCAAACACTGGCAATACCTGGGCATGCAAGGGTCAAGAAGGGCTCTGCTGTTAATGGCTTGAGCATTATGTTATGCAAACACTGGAGCTGTAAAAGCCTAGAGTGTGTAGCTGTGAGGATAAACAATCCTTGCTATGAGGATAAACACAACCTTTTGACCATCTCTGGCTTTTGTACAGACCATTAACATCTGAACCTCTGCTTGCCACTGCACTGCTGCACAGGAATCCTTTGTATTTCCGGAATTTTCACAGCCCTGCTCCTCCATTAGGTGAGTGCTTGTGCACTGTTTGGGGAAGAGCTGGTGGCCTTAAATGGATTTTTAGCACTTTGGGTGCTCCAGGTTGGGGCTGTTGTCACCCTCTCCAGTTCCCAGTGTCAGCACAGCTGTTTGTGTGACTGTGCTGGGGAAATATATCTGGAATCTTGCCTGCCTGGCTTGGGACTGGCCATAGGGTGTTTCATACTTGGCTTCGGTGCCACCGCTGCATGGGAATTCCAGGGAAGATTAATGAGCTCAGAGATCCATAATTAGTTGTATACAGCATGGGATATGCCAAATTGAGATGGAAACAGCTTTATTTTTTCCATATGTTTGCGTTTTGCTGGTCTTCAATCAGAATTCAAATCCCCACTGTGCCAGCGAGTGCACTAATGTCTCATCAAAATTTGTAAGCATTGAGTGGGTATAGAAGAGGGGCAGACTATGGGAAGCTCAGATGATATCCCACTGATCACAGATTACTCATATTTATTGGGAAACACACATCCTAATGACCACACATGGTTTCCAGGTAAATAAATATGTTCCAGAAAGCATCCTGTATTATTCTTCCTGGAATTGCAGCTTTTGGGCAGCTTGTTTCATCTGCCCAAAGACAATTTCCAGAATTCAACTATTAACAAAAATCCTCACAGTCTGTTGCAGCACCAGAACACTTGGGGCTTGGTTTTATGCCATTAGGAAAATTATACCTCGAAGTTTCCAGAAATACAGAGAGTATTAAAGGAGTTTTATTCTGAAGGGCAAATATCCAGTGGTGTGGGCTTTGAAAATCAAAGCTGGCTGCAAACAGCTTCATTACCTGTCTGTTTGCCATTTCTTATTTTCTCCCAATACTTCTATGATTCAAATCCTTCCTGCTGGGCACTTTCCCCCCTCTTTAAGTGGTTGCTTGCAAGGCCAAATCTTGGCTGTACCATTTTATTTCTTGCAGCTGAATGAGACTGCGAATCCAGAAAGCACCGTTGGAACCAGGAAAATTGTATAGTAGATGCCTCTTTTCTTGTTTTTAAACAGCAAGAGCAGGGATCTGGGTGCTTAGCTTTCCCTCCCCCTGCCCCAGGAAGGTCCCTGTTGTCCCTCTCTCATGGAAATGTCCCTCCTTGATGAACTCCCTGGCTCTGGGCTGGGTTTTGTGCTGTAGCAGTGAGTCATGGCTGCAGAAAGCCTTTTCAAGGGCAAGCCAAGGGTGTTGGAGGCAGCAGCTTGATAATGCCAGGATTCAGGACTAGTTCAGTGCTTTCCAGCCTCGAGGAATATGGCTTGAAGGAGATGAGGCCTCGGGAGGGGAGCTACTCTCTCAAAATCAACAAAAGCCAAATTTTTTTGATGTGGTTCTGTGTGGAAATGTAGTATTTCAGTCCTGTGACGTTGCAGCATACAGGGTTACATAAAGCACAGCAGCTGCAGTCTGCATTCAGGGGCAGGGGGACAGCATGTGGCCAAGCCATAGCAGAGTGCCAGAGCCTAGAGAAATGTTTTGAAGGGATATTTCCAAGGGGGTAGCTGACATGGAGCTTATTAACTGCCTCAGCCTGGCATTGCTTCTTTTTAATATGTAAGGGGATTTTTCAGTAGGATTTACGACTGGGCAATTGCATCTGGTTTCTGTGATGTGTCAGCCCTGAGAAGTGCAGAGTGTGGCTCTTTTGGGAAGGAAGAGCAACTCTGCTGGGAAAGGGTCACCTCTGGAGCCAGAGCTGGTTCTGGGCAGCATCCCTCGGCTCTGAGCCCTCTGCTTTCCCTGCAGCAAAACTGCTGCTGCCCTTGGGGGTGGGGTCAAGCTCTAAATTAAATGTTTACAAGGTAATCTAGTCCTGGAGGCAACAGCATCCTCACTGCAGCTGGAAATCCCTGCTGGCAGCAGGTGTGCATCTCTCTTTCCTGCATGGGTGGAGCTGGGTGCCAGGTCTGGGTCCCAGCCTGTGGGGCAGGGACAGGGCCCTGCTGGGGCTTGGGGAGCTGGGGCTGCACCCCATGTGGCTTTACCATCCTTCCTCCCATGATTGGATTGAGGAGGTTTGGTGAGCTCTGGGCATGGTGAACTCAGAGGCATCAGGTGCCTACGCTGCAACAGGAAGAGCAAAGCTCTTTCTGGTGAGAACCAAGGAATCCAACAACTGTCCAAGAATCATTTGTGGAGGAATTTGCTACGTGTTGGTTCTGGTTAGATGTTGCCTGCATTAGTGGCTGTATTTGGTTATAGAACATTGTTATTAAGTAATTCTGTGTTCACAAGGCAGCAGTGTATTAGGTGTACTGTACTGATGGTTTTGCATCAGTTAGTGATTCAGCTGTTGCCTTCAGCCAGTGACAGAGGATGTTTTGTAGATTCAATGTTTTGGCACCGTAGATCACCAGGGAGGCATTGTGAAACGTTCCTTGTTTTTGTCAGGGCAAAATGATGGTCTTGTGTAAATAAATAAGAGTGTGGTGGATATTTATCTCCAGGCAAAGAACCTCTGTTTTCATAGCAGCAATCTATAAGAGCTGAACAAACTGGATGAATTTGAGATCATTTTCAAGATCCGGCGCTTTTCATCTCAGGTCACTGTGATCAAATTCACCCTGACTCAGGATTACCTTCTCCTGCAAATCAGTCCAGCTCAGAAGCAGGGGGAAAGGTGAGGGGATCAGACATAATTGGTCCCCTTGTTGAATGAATTGCTCAGATATCACAATCTGAATGAAATTGTAATCCCTTCTCACTTTTACCAGCCAGGTCCAACAGGTCAGAGTTTGGTAGGTCAGTGAAAAGGAGCTTGAATTACCCACCCTGGACTGGATCAGGCAGTGAGGGCTGGCAGGCAGTGAACTTCATATGCACTAAGCTTAATTGCAAATAAAGGCTGTGGTACAAACAAAGCTCAGGAAGCTAAAAGATTAATACTGTTAGAGTCTTTTTATGTTCTGCAAGCCTGTTTCCACAATACCAGAAATTGTTCATTTTTCTAATGAGGGGCACAGAAATGGAAACTTATTGGCACTTGTTATTAATAGGCTCACGTAATTACTTCTGAATTTTTCTGTTTTCTGCTGGTTTTCGTAACCATTAAGTGTCTAGAAGATTTTTGTAGAGATTCACGAAGTCTTGCAATGTGAGGAATATTTTGTTTCCTTGAGAGGGCTTTTCTTCACAGAAGAAATGAGCCTGCAGAGCGTGTGGTGCTCATGACTGTCTTTGAAGACGCTCCTGACAGGATACGGATATCGCTCCATGCTGGTCTCCCAAAATTTTGCTTACTTTGTGCTTCTGCTTCTTGATTAAAAGGGGCAAACAAGCGAAAAAACCCTCCCAAAGAGGGGTGTGAGGTCAAATCAGAGCTGCAGCCTCAGAGGACAGAGTGCAGGGCTTAAGGAGAGGGTGAGCAGTGGGAGCTCAGAGGGAAGGAGGAAGAGCTGTTTGGTATTTATCACTTTCTTTGAGATAAAATGGGGAAATTGAGAAACGTGGAAAAGGCAGGGAGGGAAGATCTCTTCAGGTGGTCTTTGGGAAGAGCAGTAGACACTGAAGGTGCATGGGGAGGCAGAGAAAAACATAAATTTATTTTTTTTAACAAAAGGTATATTGGAATTAGGCAGCATACACACACACATACACACACAGAGTCTGCCTGAGTATTTCAGCATTCAGCTCCTCTCTGCTCATCATTAACATAACCTGGAGAAAACAGATACATGTTCGAGATGTCTGGCTGAAAGCAATGACTTCATCCTCAGCCCCGCTGGTTCAAGGACCCTGCACTTGCTGCATTCTTCGGGACGATTCCCTGCCAGAACCGTGTTATCTGTGCTATTGAAACTGCTAACAGCCTCTAAGTGCTGCTAAAGCACCCACTGAAACTGGCTCTGATTTTCCTGCCTCGTGTTCCGTGTTCATGTGTGTGCTGCTGAAGAGATGTGTTACTGAGGCTTCCTCCTCTCCTGCAATGACAATCCTCTAGGCCCAGGCTCCTCATTAATGAATAATGATGGAACAGAGGAGACACTTGGGTCATTTTATCCTCCAGGAGCAGTGAACAGTCCTAAGAGAATGCTGCAATGCAGCTATAAGCAAAACTGTAAGGATGACAAAGTGCCTTTGAATCATAGCCTGTGTTTCTGGAACATTTTGGGTTTTAGGAAGATTGCCAGTTTCCCAAAGCATTTTTACTTCTTAGGCACGGAATCTTTTCTTTTCTATTTTTTTTTTTTTTTGCTATTTCAGAAATATTTCATAAAGAGTTATTCCAATGCCTTCTATTCTACCAACTTGAAAACCTGAGCTTCAATAAAAATAGAAATTGTCTGATCCTGCTGTGTTCAGCAGCCATTGAAAAGGACTTGGGGAGACTTCTGTTTCATAATATTTGTACAGCAGTTGGCTCGTAGTAATTTGCATAAGATTTTGGACTGTGAATTTGGACTGACTTTCCCCAAAACATTTTGTGAGAGGCAAAAGAACAAGACACAAGAAAAAATAACCTGACAGGTCAAGGAACAGAGCAGAGTAAAACCTATTCTCCTACTGAAAATCAAAATAGAATTTCCAATTAAGTTACTAATGAGACAAGTGAACACTTCTATGTTAAGTTCAGAAAATGTTTTAAGTGTTCCTTTCCTTGGGGTGAGCATAACTAGGATAACTTCATTTTCCATCTCTTTTGGTGTAAAGAATGTAATTAATTCCTTAAGTGGCTGTTATCTAAATCTATGCCTCTGTGTTACATGATAAAAGGACTTAAGTGCTTAGAATTCTACTCCCTTTTGGTATAATAAGAATGTTGGGTTTAGCTGCCTTTTTTTTTTTTTTTAATCACTTTTTGCTTCTTGGTCTTTTTCTTTCTTTTTACTCACAAGAATTTGTTTCTAATTTAACAACATAAAACATTGTGTTTTTTCAACACAATAAATTATTTTCTGTTAAAACATAAATTATTGTGGCACCGTGTGTGGATCAGCTCCCAGTTTCCAGCCTGTGGGATGAGGAGGGGCCTGGCTCCAGCAGCACCTTGGAGGTGCTCAGGTGAAAGTGGGCTCAGCAAGCTCAGACTAAGGGATTCACCTGTTCTCAGCTTGGAATTTATTCTGGGATATCTGTGTCCTGATTGCCACTATGGATTAACTCTTGGTGTGCAGTTCTTACTCTGGATTCAGAGACCTCTTCCCAGGATGAAGCAAAGTAATGGGCTGGAGGTCAAATGAAATGGGTGGCACAATATAAACAGAGGGAATTGCTGTGTGGGGAAAAGGTTGCAAGCCATGAATGGATTAAATGAGCTCCCTTTGGAGACTTCCTTTTCACTAAAAACCTAAACTTCCCGATGTACAATGAAGGTTAATTAATTATTTAATTAATAACTGTTGGGGTTATTTGGCAGGCATTAAGAAAATGCAATATTTGTTTACTCAATGAAGCTGTCCAAGGATGTCTCTTAATAGGAATTTGGTGCTTCCACTATGAAAAAATACAGTACTTTGATTTCTGCTGAGTTGTCTATCACAAATTCATAAACATTTGCAATATGAGCACACTTCTGTCACAGCCTTTGATCTGAACTGCATCCTCAAATCCTCAACGTGCACTGGCCATAGGACACACGAAGTTTTGAACTTCTCAAACAACAGAGCAGAAAATTGAAAGGGAAGAAAAAGTCATTCTTAATGTACAGACCACAAACACATGAATATTGTGACCAAAAAAGTGAAGAGATTTGAACACTTTCCCACTTTTGTCACCTAGAATGTAATTCCATTGTAGCTGAGTGATTCCCCCGGGCTTTTCAGATTTCTGAACTACATCTTTTGTACTCCAGAAGTGTTTCCCACTTTTGCTTTTGTCTTGATTGTGAACTGGGAGGACTTGAAATGAGCCTAGTTTGGTGGCCATAAAAAAAACTATGGAGCCCTTGGCTGACTTTATAATTTGATTTAATCTCTGATTTGCCCTGGAAAACAACCCAGAGAAGTTCAGTAGTGATTAGTGCATTCAGATTCTGTTAATTGTGTGGAGGGTTAATCACGGTGATTGATATTTGTGCTTCATGGAAGAGAGAATCAATCTATTGTTTTGGGCTTTTTTTTTATGCTAAATTGGGAGATGTCTGTGGGTGTTGTGCTCCTGGTGGATTTCTGCTGCATGCGGGGATAGGAATAAAATAACGCTCTATCCCACAGTACATTTTAGGATTGCTTTGGTCACAGCTTATATTTTCTCATCACTCCAAAATAAAGCAGGAGTTGAGAAAACATTGTTACTTTTCCTGGTATTTTTATTAGCTTTAAATAAGGCTGAGAACTCTTTGGAATAATAGCATTCTATTGGTTCCAGTGGGGCCATCATCCCAACTAAAACACTGGTGCTCTGGGACACCTGGACACTTTTTGTGGACTGAATGAGCTCATTACCACAAGACATGAAAGTCCTGAGCCTCTGCTTGCATCTTTTCTCCATTTAATCTGGAAAATGGGGCAAGAGGGAGCTTGTTTGCCTTGCTGAATTATCAGTGCCCAGTGACCCCCTGAGTGTACATCTGTGTTCAGTTTTGAGCTGGTCACTGTAGCAGAGCTCATGTTGGTATCATCAGATGGAATTTTACAGCCTCTTCCACTTCTCTTCTTCCTCTTAGTCTGTATTTGAGACTGCAGGAAAGGCAGATGATCATTCTAAAGGGTGTACAAATGTTTACAAATCTGTGTTAGACACATCAGCAGAAAACAAAGTATTAGTTTGTATCACAGTAGAAGCACCAAGTTCTCATTAACAACCATCCTTTGGCAGCTTCACTGAGTAAACAAATATTGCATTTTCTTAATGTCCCTCAATTAACCCCAACAGTTATTAATTAACCTTCATTGTACATCGGGAAGTTTAGGTTTTTAGTGAAAAAGAGGTCTCCAAAGGGAGCTCATTTAATCCATTCATGGCTTGCAACCTTTTCCCCACACAGCAATTCCCTCTGTTTATATTGTGCCACCCATTTCATTTGACCTCCAGCCCATTACTTTGCTTCATCCTGGGAAGAGGTCTCTGAATCCAGAGTAAGAACTGCACACCAAGAGTTAATCCATAGTGGCAATCAGGGCACAGATATCCCAGAATAAATCCCAAGCTGAGAACAGGTGAATCCCTTAGTCTGAGCTTGCTGAGCCCACTTTCACCTGAGCACCTCCAAGGTGCTGCTGGAGCCAGGCCCCTCCTCATCCCACAGGCTGGAAACTGGGAGCTGATCCACACACGGTGCCACGAGAGAGGGAAATGCCTACAGAGTCACAGGGAGAGCAGTGGGAGTGCTGAGAGGCCTGCCAGAGGCCTCATCTCCTTGCTGTGATGCTCCGGGGCCGTGGGATTTCATCCTTTGGATGCTCCAAAAGCATCTCCCAGGCAAATCACTGTCACTGCAGGGCTGAGAGCAGTGCTGAGCGTTGCTTGCAGATGGCATCATGATCACAAGCACTGTGCTTTTTTCAGCCTCCTCACTCTTCCTGAGCTCCCCCTCCCCTGGCTGCACAGCAGGGAATGCTCAGCCTCTGCAGAGCCGGAGGGGCCAATGCTGTGTAGGTGACACAGTGACATTGCTCACACGAGCACTGGGTGACACTGACAGAGACGCTGAGAGCTGCCAAGAAGCAGCCTTGGAGGTAACACCTCAGGAAAATGCAGTTTGGTTTATTTGTTGTTTTTTCCAAGCCAGTTGGGGAAGAATCGTGCCAAGGAAACAGCCTGGGCAAAGTGGATTTTGATATTTCAGTTTGGCTTCCTTGCAGACCTCACACAAAGATGTGTCCCATTGGAATATGAATTTGTTCTCCTGTTTTGTGTTTTTATGTTAAAGATTAAAGTACCCTGTGAGGAATTAACTACTTAACCTATGCATGCCTGGCCTCATCAGAAGCCCCCTCTTTTCCATGCTGTTGTTGTCAGAGTGTCTGTTGCTATGCTGTGTTACTTTTAACATTTTCAATAGGCTTCATCAAAAAAATATGAGCTCCAGACTCTCGGAACTGCTGGTGCCACAGAAATTGTAGTGATTGCAGTAACAAATAATAATAGGAAAGATTCTTCATGGAAGAGGAGAGATTCTTTCCCCTCCCTGAAAAAGAGACTTTCAGAATACTGCTTAAGAGCCACATGCTGGATTTAAAAGTCTGAGTGTCTTGACGAATGTCTGTCTCAGGCCATGCTTTCCCATGTCTTTTATTCCTCTGTTGTTTTCTGACTGCTAAGTGTCACCCTGAGTGGGCACCCAAAATCTTCAGTCTTTAGCAATTTAGGTTACATCTCCCTGAAAGCACCTTCTGGTGTGAGAGGGCAGCTGAGGCTCTCCATGGTGCCCCTCAGCTGTATTGAGTTGGACACCACAGTTGAAAAGGCCACAGATCATGGGCCTTTTCAGTGGCCTCAACAGCCTTTGAACACAATGCTGCCCTTGCAAAACTCTGAGTGTCATGAAGTCACTCCAAAATCTGTGACAAGAGAAAAGCCAGAGGGGAAGGATTGTCACCCGTGAAGAGCTGCCAGTGCAGCAACTGTGTGATTTTGGGATTGTGAGGGGTGGCCCAGCAGCTGGAGTGCCCAGGCTCAGTGTCCTGGTGGCACAGGGGACATGTGGATACAGCCTGTTCCTATTTCTCTCCTGCAGGGATCCTTGTACAACCCCCTGGCATTCCCTGCTCTCACCCCTGCCCTCGGTGCTGGGGGTGGGTTCAGGGGTGCTGACACCTGTTGGCTGAACCTCTCCAGGGATTGGAGGAGCCCTGGCACTCAGGGAGCTCCCAGCTGGCAGTGCCTCCCTGAAGGCACTCGTGCCACACACCCAGAGCTCCCTGTAGAGCGTGGCTGATGGAAATGCTGCCACTGGGACCCTTGCACTCCCTGGGCTGTGCTGGATCCACACAGACAGGCAGAGGCTGCCTCTGTCAGCAGCATTTCCCACTTGTGGAGTGGGAACAGGAATTCACAGGTGGACCTGAGGGTCTTTTTTCCTGAAATTGCCACCAGCACTTTTTGGGAAGCGGTGTTTTTTTTTTTTTGTTTTTGTTTTTTTTTTTTTGTAGTGTCCAGTTTTTTATCACTGTTCTGATAAAAGGTTATGAAGATGTGTTAATTAAGGAAGGCTTTCCACTTTGACATTATGTCATTCATTCCATGCTTGTTTTCTTGACAGCTACCTTGGATCTCCTCTGTTAAACTTCCATGCTTGCCCCTTGCCATGATTTATGTGTCAGTGCTTTCCAAGCCTGACAGGAAAGGAAAGCCACTTAATGTATCTGACCTGTCTCCTAAGCTGGACCTGGGGATGTTGATATAATTTAAATATTAAGACCAAGAAAAAGATTTCACATTATCTGGAACAATTATATTATTATAATTTAGCACTGTAGCCCCATGTTTTTGATGCTATTTCCTTCAGACTCTCAGTCAGCATCATTGAACTGGCCCCACATTGCACATCCGTGTTTCAATAGGAAATCAGGGCTTTGTCAGTAACACAAAATGTGCAGAGGGCATTTGTATGGTCTACTTTAAATCCTAATGTTACCTTCTGTGGGAGGGAAATGTGGGCTTGGTTTTAATAACCAAGAAATATGTTTGAAGGACCATTCTCAAGGCTTTAAGTACCTGGAAAGTGGGACTGGGGGAAAGAAAACCTTACATTCCCTCGTTTTTCTCTCTGTCCTTTCCTGAAAGCCTCAACACCGTTCAGAAGCTGAGGGTCTGTGGTGCTGAAAAAACCTGGAGTATCCAGTGCCTGTGGGGTATCCCACTGGCTTGGGATTGTTTGGCTTGGCTGCCAAACTTTTCCATAACCTTTAGTTTAATTGCCTGTCAGTGCTGGGTGAAGATCTGTTCTGTTACTGCTCTGGTATTTACATATCTAATGCAAAAAGGAATTTTTATTGGCATTTTATTATCCAGTTGGTGATGGCTGGGTTGATGGGTATTTATTCTACGTTATTAGTATTTATTCTAGATTATTGGTGCTTATTAAAATCCTTGCCCTGGGTCTAATGGCTTTATTGTACTTGATATTATATCATGATAAAGCAAAAGAAAAATGTTTCCAGGAGATTGGGGTACCAAGGTGAGATGTGTGTGGATGGATTCATGATTATTAGGTGGAGTAAGAGCTGAAGGAATGTTTTCTGGTGGGATAATTCCCTTCCTCTCAGCAGCCACACTCCCACTGACAGCTGAACATTTGTAAAAAAAAAAATCCTGATTCCTCTTTTTTTCATCCCAGACCCTGAGCTCTCACTGAATGCTTTATCAGCCTTTGCAGAAAGCTTCTTGCTCTCTGTTTAGGCCAGAAAACCATTAGTCATCTGCTACAGTGCATGTCCTGCCTTTAATATTTGATGTCTCATCTGTTGCTCCAGTCCTGGCTCATGTTCATGTGCTGCACATAAGTCCAGTCATTAGATTATTATGAAATCATGGCACGTCTTTCACATGAGTGGCTTTTTCTGGGGCTGTTTTCAGCCACTATCAAGAACCATTTCTGGTGCTGCTGTTATTTCTCATCTTATGTAAACTGTTTGTTCCTGCTCAGTGGCTTCATTTCAGGGCAATTCTAAAAAGGAATTAAAAGATGATGGAAGAAATAAAACCCCAAATGGCTGGATGGGGAAGGCAATTAGAGATGTCATGGAGCATTCAGTGCTTCTGGGCAGTAACAAACCCTGCCTGGTGTAAATGTAAATCAGCAAGCTCACATGATGTGAATTCACTCCCCTGAACTGCCCCCAACCTGTCTGGGGCACCAACCTCAGCCTTTCCCTGCCTCATCAAATTGAGATTAAGTTTCCTAGAATTTCTACAGATTGAGAGATGGGAATTCATGGCAGAAGTGCAAGCTGTTCTGCACCTGTTCCTAACATTTGCATTAGACAATCAGTCTGTAAGAACAATTGTTAAGCTCTTCAGTTCCTTTATTTTTGGAAAGGTCATGGAATTAGAGAGGCGTTTGCATACTTTATGTGACTTAAGTGACAGCTTGGGTTGCACCCTGTCAGAGGGAAGGTTTCTGGGAAGGTTTTTGTAGTCAGCTCATTGGATTTGGGATGCTGAAGGGTGGCAGAGCTTAGAGGGTAGGACAGAGAGGCTGGGCCACTTGTTGCTGTGAGATGTGAAGAGGGAGAATGATTGATGAGCAAGTGGTGAGGGAGGTAATTAATTTCCTATTTCTGTGCCCTCTTTTCTCTATGTTGGCTGTCTGGATCTGGCTGTAAAGTGTTTGAGTCCAGGAGGGTCTGAGTTCTGCAAGGCTCTGCTCACAGGAATAGTCCCAGCAGCAGCATAAAGATTACAAGACATGTGCTTGGATGACTGTAATGCCAAAGGCTTTTAATTTTTGGATGTATTTCTTAACCTTTATATAAAAAAAAGGTATTCAAGTGATATTAATGAAAAAGGGTAATGAGATTCATTACACTTAGAGACAGCTTTGTAGTCCTGAGATTAGAAGGAAATTATTATTTGTGGAGATTCATTCAGTAGTGAAATTCCAATTCACCTTGCTGGAATTAGAAGATGCTCTCATTAAACTCTCTCTTATTTGATGGACAGCATTCTCTCAACAGACTTTATTTTAATATGACGTGAACAGAATTTCAATGTACTGCTTGGAAAATCTTGGTAAAACTGGTAGGTCACAGAGGCATCTGTTTGAGGGGTGAATGTTCCCACTTTGTGTTTCCCATCTTTGGGGTGTGTTTTACTTGGAAACCAATCCTCTTGTGTCAGTTTAATGCAACCTGTGCTTTTGTGGCATTCCAGGTGTTTTGTTTTTCCTTAGATAAGCAAGGGTCATGAAGAATTCCTGACCCAAGAGAGGATGATGCTGGATTACATCACACTGAGGACATGACTGCACCTTAGGGACAAACCAGTGTTTGATCCAAACCATAAGAGTGAGCACAGTTTGCTGGGAGTGTCCCCTTTCCTTCCCCAGTTTGGCAGAGGGAGTCTCCTAAGGCAGACCTCAGGAACTGAATCTGTTGGTTCCAAGCTCTTCATTTAACTTGAAAATGTGACATTTCCAGCTCTTTCAGTCACTGCTACAGAGATGCTGCTGCTTATTTGCTGCTGAGGCAATGGAAGAGAAAAAGCCGAGCTCTTTCTTGCTGGTTGGAGAGGGAAAAGCAGAGCAAAACTCTGCTCCCCAAGGCAGAGAGTCAAATCCCACTAAAAATATTGTGCGGAACTTGAATTGTCCTTGTTACCCCAGCAGCAACTGGGCTGATGTTTCTAATTCATGTTCATCAGGAAGATGTGAGGGTCTGCAAGAGCTCCATGAACCCCTGGGCTTGGTGCAGACTCCCCTGAATTGTTATAGAGCAGCAGGAATGGCAGGGAGCTAGATGGGAAATACATGGAATTGATGAAACCAGGCAAAGAAAAGGAAATAACTTTGTCCAGGTGATTCTTTGGGGAGTTATATTTTTTAATTTCTGTGATGGTAGGAGTGCTCATTGTGGGAAAAGAAAGTTTGAGGTCAGGGGGATTTTGGCTTCAGAGATAAAACCCAGGTCTGGGTTCTCACAGGAAGAACTCAGGGGTATCATACCTGATTTTTAATGATCTCCAACCAAGATAGTTGATTTTTCTCTTTCCCTTCGTTTCCACAGCATCCCTGGAAGCCTTTCCTATCTGTACTGAGCAAATCTGATATTTGATTTTTAAAATACCATCATTTACAGGTTTTTCTATTTGAAATTTTTATCTCCTTTTCTGGCTGCATCAGGAAAAAACACAGAAGGAATTTAATAAGCAATGACTGCTTTATTTGTTCTATTAATGCAAATGTAAATTCTTCATTCTTCAGCTCCTAATTGGAGCCAATTTCAAACATTCCCTTAAAAGTTTTATGGTGTTTTTTTTTTTTTTTATTGTTGTGTTAGTAGTGCTGTGCTTTTGCTATTTTTGCAGCATCAGAATCATTCTGTGTTTGTCATGCTCCATTTGGTTGCAGTGGAGATGACTGTCAGAGAAATACAATTTTCCAGGCATTAATTGAAGAAATGGCTTTATATTCAATGTGCAGGCACTGGCAGATGTAGATAAGGAACAGAGAAAATTCATTAAGTAGCATTTCTCTAGTTTTGTGTTCTTTTTCTCCCTCCAAAAAGGCAACAATGCTAGATTAAATCATAAATTAATTTAATATACTGCATGACATTGTAGAAAATGTTTTCTAAGCAATCACTTTCATTCTCCCACAAATTTTGGTGAAAACTTTTGGAAAATGAAACCTTAAGAAACTACTCAAGTGCTGGAAGCATCAGTAAATTTGCACATTTCCTGAACCTGTGTGCAATATTTGTATGTAAATTTAACCCAAATCTGCACATCTGTTCTAAACACTCAAGTCAAGCAAAGTTGTACTGCACAGCTTTGACCTAGAAAAGCACTTAAATAAAATATTCATGCTTGTGTGGAGAAATGAACCTAATCCCAGCCAGTCTGTGACTTTCATTGCCACACAGAACAGAAGATGGGAGGCTGCTGCTTGCTCTGGGAGTACGTGAAATCTGAAGTCCTACCAAGCTTCTATTTCCATTCATGTTTTTTAGTCCCCATTGGTTCTTCTCCACACCCTTGGATATTTTCTATCCTCACACAGAAATGATGTTTTAAATTGCCTTCACCTGCAATGCTCTTCCTCTGTTGTCACAGGGCTCGTGGGAGAAATAAAACAGTAATATTCAGGAGATGAAGTGGATGTGTGACAGATACCCAACATGCAAAGTGGAGAATCAGGAAAGGCATCTCCAGGCTCAGGTGCTGGTGGGGGCAGCTGTCCTGTGCTGCCCTTGCTGTGCTCATTGCTGGCCGTGCCATCTGGGCACAACAAGCCACCTCCGGCCTCGCCAGGGCCAGCCTCACTCACAGCCCCCCTAGCAATAATTAAAATAACCTCTCTGAGCAGAGCAGCTGACTTGGAAAAGATAAGGAGGGCCCCTCTTGTACCTTCTTACGCACTCTGAGAATTTATGGGAGTTTTGCAGAGCAAACTTCTTGCCTGGCCTCAGAGGCTCAGCCCCATTTCCCCCCATATCTGTCATTTCCATGCACTTTCTGACCTTATCTCAACAGAACTCTTAAAATCCAATTTCATCACCTTTCTCCATTGTCTCCTTTCTCATTCTCTCTTTCTCATTCTCTCTTTCTCTTTCTCTTTCTCTTTCTCTTTCTCTTTCTCTTTCTCT
>CM031868.1:3366083-3414442 GCA_018697195.1 Certhia americana | reverse complement strand
CTCTTTCTCTTTCTCTTTCTCTTTCTCTTTCTCTTTCTCTTTCTCTTCTCTTTCTCTTTCTCTCCCTCACTTGAAGAGTTTGTTCATTTCTGGCATTCAGTGGGAGTTAAAAAGAAACAGCCCCAAAATTTTGCTGGACAGGATTCTGAGTGATAGCTGGGTCACGGGAGAGAAGGGAAAGCTTTTGGTTTGAACTGAACACTGCATGTCATTTTCCAGGATTTCTAAATGATTTACGAGGAAATAAATTTCATTATTAAAGATGAATATACTCTGGCTTTTAAATGAGACTGAGTGGTGAGTAATTTCACCAAGACTCAGAGAAAAGAATAAAATCATCTGAGTAATTTACCCTTGTTTGTGGTTCTTCAGGAAAATCATATTAACAGAAATGGAAGAGTCTGAATGATTGATGTCTGAATTCCAGCATTACGTGGACTATAGTAAGGAAAATAAGGATGACCATGGATGCTTTAGACAGTCTGTTCTTCAGCCTTATGGTGTCTAAAAGGACAAATTTTGTCCTGGAGAAAAAAGCAACTCTCGGAGTTCCAGTCTCTCCTTGGCTTTGGAGGCTCCTCAGGTGTATTTTACACACATCATAAACACAGGACAGGAGCTGTCCTTTGTGTGCCCTCCTGGCAGTGAGGGGCAGGGCATCATTTCAAACTCAGGCATTCAGCACATCCCAGTGAATGTGATGGGGATTATTGAAAACTGCTGCATCTTTTCCCTGTGCTGTCCCAGCCATCCCTGCCATGCTGGAGAGCTCCAGTCATGTGCTGAGCTGCTGGAGCTGGCTCACCACCGAGCACAAATGTTCTGGATTGGGAAACAGGCATGGTTCAGATGTTTGTGCCTTCCACTCTTTGAGTTTGTCCTTCCAGAGCTCTGTGTTGTTGCTTGGAGCTGCATCAGATAAAAACTTCTGCCCCAAATCCCTGTCAAGGGTGCCCATGGAATTTTCTCTTCATGTGTGAGGTTGAGTCTCAGGTTTTGATGATTTGATGGCTCCCGAGATTTTAGAAAGTCTTTTTCTCCCAGCCCTGCAACCAAAGAAGTCGAGATTCATCGGTTCTGCTTTCCAAGGTTGTTTATTTTTCCTTATCAGTTAGATTCTTTCTCTATTCTGCAGGTTGGGTTGTGGCACAATCCCCACCTTCAGGGTGGTGTTTACTTTTTATACTAAGAACTATGTGTATTTTATTTACAATAATTTTCCAATCCCAATCACCTATGTTAGACAATCTGTCTCTGCTCTAAACCAACCAGAAAGTGCCACCATCACAGCAGGAGATGGAGGACAAGAAGAAGGACAGGACACACCCAGCTTCCTCCATCTTGCCTCTTGAACCCCCATTCTAAACCTCCCAAATTCTACTTTTTCACCTCGTGACAAATTAGCTATCACTCTACTCAAACTCTTGTGGCCTGTAAATCCTCACACAAGGTTGGTAATTTCTCCCAAGGGCTAAAATCGAAGGCACAGGTGTTTTTGACTCTGTGCCAAGGTCTCTGAGCCCCTTGCCAGGGTCTCGAATCATCCAGGGCAGCCAGAGGAATATCCTGGATTCTGACAGTTGAATTTTGGGGGTGTGATGCAAATTTTGGGTGCCTTTTGTACAAGTTCCATAAGGAGGAGCAGGGAAAGGGGCTCAGCCTGGAGCAAAGGAGGCTCGGGGGGAATTTCTGTCTCTGCACGACAAAAGACCCCTGCAGCACAGGGCAAAAGATTTCCCCTGCCTTGGAGGCTGCCTGGGAGCCCTCAGTGGAGATGGATGCCTGGGAGGATGATGCAGACACTTCCTGCCAGCTGGAACCTGTCTGTCCCAGTGTCACAGATCATGAGGCCCTGCAACTTAAACGAGGGGAGGTAATAATAACCCTTGGTCTGCGGGAGGGGCTCGTGTTTCTCAGCAGCTGAAGGGGAAATGAAACTTTGATGAGTTAACCAAGAGGCAGAAGCTGCCCAGCAGCTGTAAGGAGACACCTGAAGGGAAAGGTGAGTCAAGATCTGCCTGCGGTGGGGCAGGACTTATCCAGCCAGGGAAGCATCACTTCAGTCCCCAGGAAAGAGAGGAACCTTGAGGGGCTGCAGGGCTGCTGGGGGCCCCAGGCCCACGGTGGGCACTCTTGGCATTCCCTCACTGCTTGATGTGGGAATTAGAAATTCTGGGAAATATTTCTTTTCATGTTTTAAGGGATTTTAGAATCTCTGACAGACAATGTTTTTAACCTTTGTTCATGGAAAAGGGCTTTTTAAGCTCTGGAATGAAGCAAGAACTTTCAGGAGCATGTATTAGATAGTAGCATAGTATGTAGTTTATCACAAGGTGAGAAATTTAGATTTATGGGGTTTTGGGATGGTAAGCAGGGAAGACAAGATGGAGGAGTCTCGTGGTTTCTAGGCTTTTCTTCCTTCTTCTTCTGTGACCCATTTTCTGCTGTGAAGGTGGCACTTTCTGGTTGGCTTGGAGTGGAGACTAACTTTCTAGCAAAGGTGATATGTATTAGAGATTTTGTATAAATATTGCTTATGTGGGTTTTGATATAAAAGTACACACTGCCCTGTATGGGGAGGAGTGTGCTGGGGATTGTGCCTTGGACTGACCTGCAGTGCAGAGCTCTGTGGGTCAGGGAAGAAAATGTATACATAAGAAAGCATAAACAATAATGAAAAGAACAGAAGAGACGGCTCACAACCAGTTCTTCAATCTCTGGCTGGGGAGGAAAAAGGCTTTTGTACATTCTCGGGTTTCTCGGTGCAGCCATGAAAAACACAGAGAAAAAAAATATTTTTATAAAACCCGGGACTTGAAGGAGATATTTGCAGGGCTTCCCACTCCTGAGGTGTCCTCCATGCTTTGGGGGAGGCAGAGATTTGCCCTGAACCGCCCGAGCCCAGGAATGCTCACGGCGTGGGGTGGATGGTTTCCTCCCTCACAGGCACCTGTCTGTTCCTCTGAGGACAGCTCCAGTGTTTTTCTGCTGTCATGTCAGGATGGATCACCATAAATAGCCATAAATAATCATAAATAACTTTATGTTGCTGATCACATTCAAAACCCGAAGTTTTGTAAGTGTTCCAGCTGGGTTGGTCTTGTCAGGAAAATTAATCTGCAAACACCAGAGGTTTATGTCCAAAAAGGAGACAGAGGAATCCTTTTTACTTTATTCCAAAGTAAAGGTAGAGGCCATGGGGCATTCCCCTGGGGTCTCCCCAGTTTTTAGAGGACACAGACTCCCTTTTATCCCAGTTTCCCAACCCCATTTCCCTCTCTCTTTCCCCACTGGCTGAGGTACTTGAGAGGTCCAGACTTCCTGAATGCCTGATCCCTCAGATTCCCCTCTAATGTATAACCTTCCCTTTTAATTTTTAATTCTTATGGAATTTACGGTTTCTCCCCATTGTTTCTTTCATCTTTCAATATCCAATTTCATTTCTCAGCAAACCTACAGTTTGTTTATAAGGCAAATATCTTTTTTCCATTCATCAATCAGTGGAATCCTTCCAACTGTTCCCTTACTCTCTCAGTGCTGGTTTCATCCACCAGCATACCCACAGCTTGTTTGGAAAGACAAATCCCTCATTCCTCTCAGTCTCTTCTCTAAATAAGACAAGGGGAAACATTCTCCAGGAAACAATCCCCTGGAGGGATTGAAGAGATGTGTAGATGTGGCCCTTGAGGGCAGGGGGTGGAGGTGGGACTGGGAGTGCAGGGGGAACAGTTGGACTTGATGGTCCTAATGGTCTTTTCCAGTCAAACCAATTCTATGACATCAGAGAAGTACAATTTTCCAGGCATTAAATGAAAAAAATGGCTATATATTCAGTGTGCAGGCACTGGCAGATGTAGATAAGGAACAGAGAAAATTCACTAAGTGGCATTTTTCCAGTCTTGTGTTCTTTTTCTCCCTCCAAAAAGGCAACAATGCGTTTTTCAGGTATTGTTTGGCAGAAATCTGGAACCCTTCTTGCAGTTTTTTATGCTGCTCGGAGGGATATTTGGGCTCAGTTATTTTACCCTGATCCTTGCAAGTATTTTTTTGTTTTGGTTTGGGGTTTTGTTTTTGTTTTTGTTTTGCTTTTGTTTTTGTTTTGTTTTTCTGGAAAGGCACCAGACGTGTATCCCTTAATATAATTAAAAAGGAGGGAAAAAAGCATCCTAGTGGATTGCTCAGCACAACCACCCATTGTTATCCTGTATCCTTAAATTGAAATGCTCTTAAATTGAAGCATCATGTAACATACACTGAGTCATATTGTTTCCTTTCGCCTTTCTGTGTATATTTAACTTGTCACTTTGCCTTTATCCCCCAACAATAATGTGATGCAGCTCATTCCAGGGATGTGCTCATGTCCATTTGCAGCCAGAGGTTGCTTTGAAGCAGCAAGAGAGATTTTATTGATTTGTCCTTTACATTCAGAGCAAAGATTTGTGTGATCTGCTACAGGTATTATCAAAAACTTCCATCAGCCATTCCAGCTTCATCCCCAAAATAATTTCTTTCTGCTTTAGGATCTATTTTCAGAAGTCATTGCTTGTATGTATGTATATACATAGGTCTTATTAATATAAAACTCTGAGTTCAAAGACTTTTTAATTATTAAACCTGGCAGGAATTAGTTCTTAAAGGAGCTCGTGAGAATTCTGTTCAGAATATCAGGACAAATCCTCTTGCAAAAGCACTGTTTAAGTGTATTATTTATGTTTGTTAATATATCATATGTGCTGCACCTTGGAATTGTTCTTGAGGAAGTAATTTATAGGAATGCATTTTCTATTTCATGGCAATTTGACCTGATTTTATTTAATTTTATTTTCTTTACAGGACTAGCCGGCACTGCTGCAGACCTAGAAAAAAGAAAGCTTATTTTTGGAAAAAATTTTATACCTCCAAAGAAGCCAAAAACATTCATACAGCTAGTTTGGGAAGCGTTGCAGGACGTGACTCTTATAATCTTGGAAATTGCAGCCATCATATCTTTGGGGCTTTCGTTTTATCAGCCACCTGGAGAAGGGAATGAAGGTAAAAACTTTTTACGGAAGTCATCCCAGTTTAAGCAAATCGTGTCCTAAATCTCAAATCAATTCCATCACCACCTTCCAGAAGGTCACTAACAGGAAATTTCCACGTGCTTTGTTCCTGATCCCATTACATATGGTCCTGACATATTTTTCTTTTCATCTTGACGTTTCTTTATGCAAATCCTGAACCTCATGACGTGAGTTAAAGGAAAATCATAGCGTTCTTGTGAAACTGGAGTGGTTTTGATACAGTTTTCACCTTTGAGCCTGCATTTGCAGTGTGTTTGATTCATCCTTTGTGGTTGTTTATCACGTATTATGGATGAGAAATATGTAATGGCTTATGTAACTGCTGGATCCCATTGCAGGAACAGGGACAAGTCTCCAGTTTACACCAGATGAAGGCTTGAACTCAGTGAGATTCACACATTTTAGTATTTTCAGTGGTGCAGCTTAGGCTCATGAACCTGGCTTCAAAGGGAGTATGGGAGCAAAGTCCTGCTGCTGACAAATATTCTCCATATTCTGCAGAGCCCTTCTGCCTGCAGGATGTCTAACCACCCTGCCTGCCCCTCTCCTTCTTCCCCTTTTCTCCCCTTCCCCCCACCCACTTTGGAAAGCACTCTTGAATTCGCATGCTTAAAATATTTGTTCCTCTCCATAAATGCAAGATTTCCATTTCTGGCAGCTGATCCAGATTTTTCCCTCCCCCCCCTCTCCTGCTCCCTCCTAGACTTCTAAAGCTGGATCAAACATGCTGTGTGAAATGACGTGAGCAGCTTGGCAAATGTAGGAAGAATGTCTTCCTCTAAATATAGCCCTGAAATGCTTTTTACATTTGCTGCAGTTTCCTTTGGCTGCTTTCCTTGCAGCCCCTTCCTCCTTGCCTTGCCATTCAGCAGCACAATCATCACGTAGCCATGCTCAGCTCTTGGGGCCTGGTTGGGATTCTTTAATTCCTTTATGAATAATTGGGAATCTTTCATTGCTTTCTCTCTGAATTTTGAATATGTGGCTATTGATTCAGCAGGTGCTCCATTTAGGCATGAAATGATAAAGGAACCATTTCTTTTTTTTTTCTTTTTCTTTAACTGAAGAAAATGTTATTTATTGGAATTACATCAAATAACTGGTGGGATACCTTGGAGACATTATAAACCATGAGAGATTCTTCACAAAATTAGAATTTAGCTTAGACTAAATGTTCAGATTGCCCAATTTTATTTTTTTTTTTAATTTTATTTGGGGGGAAAGGAATTTTGAAAGCATGATTTCTCCAGGTTTTAGGAAGACGTGTCACCACGCAGTGGTGATTTGTTTCTTTCTTTTTCAGATTGTTATACTTATTATTTTGATCCTGCATTTAAAATGATTCTTTTCCCATGGGAAGATAGGAGCCAGCTGAGATTCTGAGGGAGTCTGGAAAGCTCAGCAGCACAGCCTGTGAAAATGTGTTTGTGTTTTCCCACAGCACAGCATTTTATCCTGTTTTTCCCACTTTAAGAATTGTTTTCCTGAAAGGTTTTGCCCTGGTTTTCACAAGGAGAAAAATAAAATTAGTGAATATCTTGTAATCCAACTTTTGGAACACATTGTAAATGTCTACCATATTTTTGGTTTTTTTGAAGTCTTTCTTTGAGCAGTTGTATAAATAATTCCCTTTAATTTTAAAATTAGTATATCATAAATTGCTGCTGAGGGTACCTTTAATTTATTGCTAGATGACCTTTTTAGAGTCACTGGAAAATTGACATATTAAGCTTGATTTTGCCTTGGTGAAGCGAGGAATAATCCCACTTGAAATTCATTTTAATGGGTTTACCTTCAATATTTTCTTTTTCTGACTCTCCCCAGAATGAAAATTATTCACTGAAATGTGCAATTATTTGCAAATTTTATGTTGCTTTTTTCCCTTGAAAATATGTTTCCTCTGAAAGTACAGCCATGTGTTAGAAAATCTTGTCCTCTAATCTTGATCTTGCCTCCTCTTTTAAATTCTAATTCTTTCCTTTGTTTCTCCAAATGAGATGCATTTTCATTTTGAAAATGAGCTAACAGGAGTTTTCTTGCCACACTGATTTATTCAACCATCACTGCCAGTATTCTGAGCTCAACACTTCTTGCTTGGAGTAACTTGAAAAGTTGTCCCCCTCTAAAAGTGCCAGTCTTGCTTTGGAGGATTAAAGGATTATATGGAAACAATGTTAGGGAAACACCACTTGTGTTTCTAATCAAGCATTTTTCTGCCTTTATTTAATATATTTTAAGCTGCCTCTCACACGTCCTAAACTTGTATCTATCAATGGCATTACTGGTTAATATAATAAGTTTCAATCATCTGTATTTTTTAAAATAAGTATAACTCTTTCTTTCCTTGGCTTTTGTAACCCACCCATGACTTTTGCTGCTGTAACATAATTAGCATTTAACTCCTTTCTGCAGTTGAAGCACAAAATATATTTCTCCTGAGGCTTTTAAAGGAGAAATGCAGGGAAAAAATCCACATTTCCAACAAATATTAGAGTGCATGAGCTGCTCAGGAGCCTTGTGTAAGGGCAGATGTGAGTGTTCACATCTTCACTGCAGATCTGGATGAGTCTTGGAGAGCATTATTTTGGTTTCTGGTGCAATCAGGGAGTCTGACCTAGAGGAATCCCTGGGTAAAAATGCACTTTTATTGCAGCTCCAGGAGCCACTCCAGTTCTTTCCTTCTTTCTTTTCATGCTCCTTAGCATGAGTGGAGCTTTCAAGAATGTTCTTCTCAGGAGTTTTGATGATCTGCTTTGTATTCTCTTTCACCACCTGACAAGCCATTAGAAGCAACCTCGAACTTCTGCATAAACCATTGTCAGCCCCGTGGCAATCACTGCTCTCATTACTGAGCCACGAGGAATCAGTTTTCTGCCCTTTCAAGAGAAGTGCAAAACTGCAGCTGGATTTCAGGAAATGCATCTTCAGAGAAAATTCCCAGTTCAGGTGTAGCCTCTCCTACAGTGAGGATCCCACAGGGGTGTGGCTGGGGCAAGGTAAAAATACTTTGTTCCTCAGAAAAAACTTCTCTGTCTGGGGTTTGTGGGTTACAGAGTGTTCCCTGGCCATGCAAAGTAAGAGGTCTGTGATATCTCAGAGGATTTGATGAACTTGCAACATCCTGGCTTCATTTTAACTTAGATTAGACTTCACTTTAACTTCATTTAACTTCATCCTGGCTTTTTTTGTAACTTAGATTAGATGTAGTCCAGGACTAAAATTCAAATGTTTGTATATCAGTATATGGTCGAATGATTTTCATGTACAGTTTGTCAAGAAATGCTCCGTCCTGTTTTTAAAGACAGTGTGTGAGTAGAAAGAGCTTCTTCATGAGAGTGAGCAATGGATTCAAACCATTAGACTGCTTGAGGAAACAGGACATCCTTCAAGAAGGAGTGCTCGGACTCAGAAATCCAACAAGGGAATGGGAAATGACAGGGCTTTTCTTGGCCATTCCCAAATATCTGTCTTATTGTGTCTGTTGAAAGGCAAGAATCTCCTCCTCTGCCTGGTTGTGTGTTAATTTTGGCATGTTTTTGTTGTTGTTTTGGGGTTTTTAGGGTTTTTGTTTGTTTGGCTGGTTTGCTTTGGTATTTTCCTCACTCCTTTCCCTCAGAGCGCTTCTGGAGCAGTCACTTCTGGCAGGAAGGCCCTAGTGGCACTTTGCAGCTCTGTCCCTCTCTGGAGTTCTTTTCCCCCAGTCCTCCTGCAGGATTCTGCTGCTTTAGTACTCCCCCCACCTCCCATCTCTATCCATTTTTGAACTGGTCAAAAATTCCCAGAGCCTTCTGCAAACACCTTCAGCAGCAATTTCTGAGCTCTCTCAAGTCCTCCTCCTTGTTTCTATCTTCAGCCCCTGCATCACATGTGAATCTTATTAGCCCCTTGCAAAAACTGCTGATGTCAAGCTGCTGACAATCATCTGCTGTTTACAGGAGTGTAACAAACCTTTTAACTTTCTTCCTTGAATTCTCTTTCCTTCTGTGGATTGCCAAGTGGGGAGAAGGCAGCCTGAGGTAAGATGTTTTAACATCCCAGTGTTTACCAGGAAGCCCCAGGCAGGATGTCTATTTTCCAGTGTACAGCTTTTTGCAGCTTAATGGTGGAATAAAAAGGAAAAGTCTTTTTGGTTCAGGCAGCTTCTGTTTCAATTCCCAAGGCAAAAGTGTGGATTGAAAACAAAGTTAAATGATCAGTTGCGTTGCTCAGTGCTGCTCAGCAGGGCTTTGGCTGGGTTACCCTTCCCCTTACTCATGCAACAAATCAGAAAAATACAGGAACAGGACATGGTCCCCTGACATTTGGGCCTCCCAAGCCACTTGCATTGAGATGTTGGTGATTTTATGATTTTGTTGCTGCCCAGGGCTGGAGCTGGGGTTCCTGCTGGCCTCTCATGACCTAAAGTAGACTTTACTTCAGGGGGATCACCACTCAGGTGTTTTCTTACCATTTTTATAACGTGCCACATTGCTCAGTGGGGACTCAAGTGGAGATTTAAAGCAGAAAGGACATCCAGAAACTGAAGAAAAGCTGCAGCTGTTCCACAGCTCCTGTGAGGATACTGCCTTCCCCTGTTTCTGTGCTGAGGCAACGCTTGCTTGGTCTTGTGGCACAACTGTTGTGGGAATGTCAAATCCCTGGGATGGATGGGATGGGTAACAAGGCCCAAACAGCCAGCGAAAGGCAGGAGCCAAGCTGTTAGCAGTGCTGGAGTCACCAGGCAGCAGGAAAGGTCCTCCCTGCAGAAGCCAAGCCAGCCAAGGGGTGTTTAGATTTAAAAAAATCAGTCAGAGGGGGAGAAACAAAGCCAAACAAAAGTCTTCCCCATCTCCTTGTCCAGCTCTCTTGTGTGGGGTTGGAAGTGCTGTGCTGTTCCCATCCTCTCCCAGGCTCCTGCCTGTGAAGTACAGCTCAAAATGTGCCTTTTGGCATTTCGTCTCTCTGAGGAGTCTGGAAATAAGTCACAGTGAGGAAGATTTGACCAGCTCTTAGTTTGGGTATGTCTGGGAGAAAATGGAAAAAAGTAAAACATTTTATTGATATTAGAAAGAATACCTACAAAAAAGAGAGAATATCTAGATATGAAAAAAAATAGAGCACATGGTAACAAGCTTCTTTTTTTTAGGAGTGAAAATGCTGAATGTAACACCAGCTAGCTTGAATGTCTGTGCAGTTTGTACTGATGTGCATTTAAAAAAAAAAAAAAATTATTCACATCAGTTTGGACAGTCTAATTCTCCTCCATGCAAATTCCTACCATGGAATTCTGCTGGAGTAGAACAGCTTCAATAATGTACGTGCTAGACTCAGGTACAGTGTCCTGTTCTAAAGATGTGATGTCTGTCCCAGTCCCCCAGCACTCAGTGTGGGTATTCCTAAAAAAATTAAAACCCATTGGAATAACATGAAATTGAGCTATTGCTCCCTCAAAACACTTCAAAACATTGTTACTGGGGCCGTGTCGTTTTGTGGTTCCAGCTCTCACCTTTCCTTAGGTGTTTTTGGTTTTCCTGCTTTAGGCTGCCAAAGGGAATTTCAGGGTTTCAGGGAAGGTGAAACAGGCAGGAAAAGCCCCTTTCGATGTTGCCATATGTGTCAAGACTGCTTGACCGTAGACTGGATAAAATTCTTTTTTTCCCCACAGTTTTTAAACTGTGATTTTCTTCCCTTTGCTTTTTTTGCCAATATTTGTGGCAGAACTGCACTCATTTCAGTAATCTCAGGTAGGTGATATTTGAAATTTCTCACTCATTCTGTATCCAATTCTCAACAATTTTCTTCCTACTCTCCCAGCAACATTTTTCTCTCTCACACTTATTGCCCAGATCGAAAAACTTCTTCTGTTCCCTTTCCAAGAAGCGCCATGTCTCAGGAAATGGATCTGGTGGATATTTAAAAATTTTTTTTCTTTCCCCCCTGTGGCTTCTAAAACCCTTCCATCTCTGTGATGAAATCATCTTGTTCTTAGATTGTATAAACACAGCAGATGCCTGGTGGGGAAACCTGGAAATAGAATCCCGTGTGCGCGACCGCGGCTTGGCTCGGGAGCGGCGCGCAGGTGTTGCCGGGGCAGGAGGCCACCTTTGGATCCACCAGGCACGGCAGGACTGGCTCTGCAGGAGCTCTGCCACCTCATCTGCTCTGGGAAATGGCACTGGGAGCGGTGAGATCCTCTGGGGAGAGCCACCAGCTACTGCCAAGTGCAGGCACGTTGGGGTTATTGGGTTTGGCTTTGTGGCTGCCGAGCGCTCGTGTTGTTTTAGGCGTGGAAATGAGCACTGGCTCAGGACTTCACTGAAACAAGGAATTCTCTTGGGAATAAACAGTGGTTTGAAAAAGGGAAAGCACTGATTGCTGAGGAACTTGAACCAAATTAAATTAAACTGAATTGAAAGTAAAGGTAAATAGCCATGTGAAGGTCTGGTGCCGTCCTCTGAGGAATTCGGTTCATTTGCTTCCCAGTGAGGCACCATTGAATAGAAACTCAATGTTTTAGTGCAGCATTTATCAATTTTTTACCTTGTCTTCACCTTTTCAGCCCAGCCTACGTTTCCCTTAGCATTTTAATTCAGGTGGGCTATTGAATGCATAATGAAGCACATTCTTTTTTTAAATCCTTTGCCAGACTTTGCCATCCTGAGGGTCTTGCAGGGCCCACTCAAGATCAATGTGGACATTTTCCACAGGAAAACGTTGCATGCATCTCCCTGTCTCTAAAAATCTGTCACCCTGAGTTTCATTAATATGCAGTTAATCAATTTGATTAATGAGTGAAAAACTCAGAAATGTCAGAAATGAGTCAGCTGAACAAAGTTAATTCTCTAGTCTTTTGTGGCAGCTTTACATCTTAATCTTTTCTTTTTAGAGCATTTTACATGTGATAAAGTAGATTGCATTAAAAATGCACAAACGTAGGCAGCACAAAAACCTAGTTTGTAAGGCCAATGTTAATGTTATTTTGCAACCCTCCAAAAATCATAGAGGCACATAGAAATAAACAACTGTAAGTCTGTTGCCAGTCCTCCCAGTTATGAAGCCAAGATCAAGATGTAAAACTGACTCCACAGTTTGTGCGTGTGCACTTGAACCCATAAGTCTCCCAGTAAAATTTTTTGGGATGCTGAAAATCTGTCATGTCTTCAAGTCCTCTTCATTAAACAAAACGTATTGGAGAAAATATGAAGCCTTTTCAAAAGAAAGTGAGCCAAAAATTAATTCCTTTTAACACTTTGCAGTGTTTTGATACCTGAATTTCACCCCATTTCACGACCTGTGTCAGTACACAACAAACTGTCCCCAACAAGAACTGTAAATATTTGCAGAACTTTGCTGCAGGTGCTGAAAACAAGTGGTGAACATCTTCCAGCTTCTGATGTGTTGGTCTCATCCTGTAAGTCTGCACAGAGAATGTTGCATAATGTTCTCCAGGCACTGGGCAATAAGAAATCAATGGAAAATCATAGATATCAGGGGGTAGAAGGGCCGCAAAGCTGATGTGTTCTAATAGGAATCCTTCATCATCTTTGCTGCTAAACAAATCACACTGATCCAGCTGTCACTGCATCAGAGGATTTTATTGTGCTGCCCAGGGAGGAGCATTCTCAAGAGATGCTGAGCTATTAAAAAATAGCATTTTTTAATAAAAAATAGATTAATCTCAAAAGTGTAGATTGTTGTCAGAGTGAGCAAAACAACTTTTAAGGAGCGTTGCTGCACAAACTCAAATTGTTTTCTCATTCATCATAAAAATTAAACCATGAGATTCCACAAGGATTTTTTGGACCAGTCTAAACAGTCTGTCATCACAAAGGGAATGAAACAGTTGGCAGCCTGGAAAAAAGGAGAAACGGAGGTATTTGCCCTCTTAAAAAACAGCTTGTTCTGCCAGAACCCCCCAATCAACCTCCTTCCTCCCAAAGCCTGGATGAGGTGAAGCAGCATATGGCTTCTAGAGACATTACCCAAACTGTTTGGCTAAAGAAATTTAGTTCTTGCAAGAATTTGCTATTTTAAATTCCTTCTTTAAGTATTACTTCAGTGCAAGGTGTAAGTATCCAGAAGCAGAGAGCAGGACAGTTTGAGGGGCGTGTGCTGTGTGTCCCAACTCATTGTCACCAGTACAGGTACAAGGCTGAGCTCATGGCGAGAAGATTATGCACTTTTGGGTCATCATTCCCTGGAGGCATGACTGAACTTCTGAAACACTTTTGCTTTCATGCTTTTCAAAAGAAGGGAGGAGTTTAGGTTGGAGGCTCCTCCGTGGGATGAACAGGTGAGAGCCTTGTGTGCAGTGGGGCCATGGGGAGCATCCTGTGGGGCTGGGCTGGAGAATTAAGGGTGTTCCCAGCCCCCTCACTAGCCTCATTGTCACCTCTGGACATTGAGGTGCTTGAGTGTGTCCAGAGGTGACAATGAGGCTAGTGAGGGGCTAGGAATACAAGTCCTGTAAGGAATAATGGAGGGAGCCAGGGTGTTCAGCCTGGGAGAAGGGGATTTGGGTGACCTCAGCATTCTCTGCAGCTCCTGAGAGGTGGCTGTGCTCAGGGGGGTTGGTCTCTCCCCAGGCAGCACTGACAGAACCAGAGGGCACAGGCTTAAGCTGCACCAAGGAAAAATTAGGTTGGATATTAGGAAGGAGTTTTTCATGGAAAGAGTGATAAAGTACCGGAATGTTCTGCCTGGGGAGGTGGTGGAATCACCATCCCTGGATGTGTTTAAAAACAGACTGGATGTGGCACTCAGTGCCATGTTGAGGTGTTGGGGCTGGGTTGGACTCAATGACCTTGGAGGTCTCTTCCACCCTGAGTGTTCTGTGGATTCTGTGAATGAAACCAGTCAGGGCTCAGACTGAGCCTGCAGAGCCTTTTCTGGGGCTTTGCACCCCCATGCTTGGGACGATGCTCTTGGAGAGAGCCTGAAGCTCAGGTGGTGCTACAGCAGCCACCCCTGGTGCCTCACAGCCAGGGGGTGCTGGGAGAGGGATAAACGTTTTTTTGTGACTGGATCTGGGGATCTGGGAGGTCCCAGCCCTGGTGGGGCTGTTCAGGGGTCCCAGGGCAGGTGGGGCAGGGCTCCCCTGGGCATGGCCCTGACCCCAGGGTCAGTCAGGAAGGCAGAACAATCCTTCAGGGCAGCCAGGCTGGGTTTGCCCCGAGCTCCCCAACATTCCCTACATTAGGAATGATGCCAGGAGGAATGCTGGGTGGATAGATCAGAGAGCTGCAGCCTGGGTAATCCCAGCCTAGGAACACCACCCTAAGGCAAAGAAGGCAGGAGATGATGAGCAAACCCACCTGAGGGGATGCTGGAGGGGATTTAGTCCTTCCCATGCTCAAAAGCACCATCAATACTTCAATCATCCCTGACAGACATTTATCAGACTTATCTTTAAAAGGTTACAGTGACGGAAATTCTCTGAGTTCCCTGGATAGTCTGAGTGTCCCTGCACCAGACATTAATTCCTGGTGTGTAACCAGGGTGTTTCTTGTAAGAATTTAAACACAGCGCTGTGTTTTGTATTTTACAAGGGTGTAAAGACCAGTTTGTGGTGTTTTATTTCCAGCCATATTTTTCTACTTGAAGACAGCCTGATTATAAATACCAGGGAATAGTTGTTTGTGCAGACTTCCTCATCTTTTTCAATGGGGACTTGAAATTTGAGCAGCATGGCAAGTACAGAAAATGCAAATGTTGCACTGGAGCTGACAAAGGGAGCCAAAATATTATCTTTAAAATATTTACCTGTTTTTTTGACAAAAATAAATCAAAATTCCCTCAAATCAATGGGAACCCAAAAGCTCTGAAAACACCTTTATTGTCAAAAGTCAATAGTTTAGGAAATAAAATAAAGTAATATAAAATACAGGAATATTGAGTGTTTTCTCATCTCATTGTAATTCAAAAATAATTTTTAATTTGGCAGCTTTAAGATACCAATTAGTATTCAAATTTGCAGAATCTTTATGATGTGGCTTTTTTAATATGAAATATTTCTGGATCAGGTTTTAGGAGTACTTTACAGTTGGAGTTGAAATAAACTCTGCTACATCCCAAAGTCTACCTGTTCTTATAGTTCCTCACTGTTGGTGGGCTCAAATTAGAATGAAAATTAGTACCTGGAAAAAAATGTTTAAGCACAGAAACAAACCAGAAATACCTTTTTGAACAGGAAGGCACTTTGCATATATGCATATTTTCATGTATATATATAAACACACTCATATATCTCTCCTATTGGAAAAGTAGCATTTAAACAAGTAATTTCAATTTATTTCTGTTCTGCACAAGTTCTGCCTTTTGTCTCCAGGAGATGCTGCTCCTCTTGTTTCAGTTAAATGTGGATAATTAATATGCAAAAAATATGGAATGTACATTCTAAATGTAGATTATTCTGATTTTCTGCAGCTTTGGATACATCCATGTGAATACTTTAGTTTAGAATCTGTCTCAGAAATCCCATCTCCTGTCTGTCCCCAGTGGGGTTCAAACAGAAGGTGTTTTTGGGTGTGCATTCAGGGAGAATTTCATCCCATCCTTTGGGGTAAAAATAAACTGAAAAACACAGTCCAGGACATGTTAGCTTAGCACAGAGATCTGCTCTGTAAAATTGCTTTTATAGGGCCATGCTAATACTGGGAGAACTTTTGTGATGCCTTCTGCTGTAGGACATTATGACAGGATTTTAATCTTTTACTGAGCTGATTCCTCACTTCTCAAAGCTTTCCAGCACGAAGGAATGGAGATGAGAAATGAAAGCAAAAACCCCTTCAGTTAGTTATGAGGCGTTTTTTTGGCTGAGCTCTACAAATCTTCCCTATCTCCTTTGGCCAGGTTTTCTCCTTCTCCTGAGTGAGGAAGTGCTCCAGGACTGGCTCCAAAGCATTTCTTGAATTTTGGGGGATTGCAAGGTTTGGGGATGGTTTTGTTTTGTGTGGGGTTTTTTGGTTTTGTTTTTTTTTGGGGGGGGTTGTTTTGTTTTGGTTTTTTTTGTGGATTTTTTGTGTTTTTTTAAGTTCCTCAATTACAGATTTTCTTTATCGGTGCCTTTCCAGCTCTGAACCTCTGAAAACTCTGAATTATTCTTTAGGGGCCTGTTAAATCAGTCACCTTTTCTCAATAATCTCTCTCTGCAGGGCCTGCAGGGTGGGAAAAGTTGGCAATTTCTCTCTAAATGGTCTGGGGGTGTGAAGTGTGTCAGACATTGGAAAAGGCTTCTGCTAGAATGGAACACAACCAAAACTACTACAATCAGCTAGGAACTTGGAAGAGAAATGTTTGTTTGAGTGTGGTCAGGCATAATTGCTCCATCCCCTGCTCCTCTTGGGGTTTTAGAAGCACCAGTGAAGCATCTGTCAAGGTTTCCAGGCAAAGTCAACCTTTTTCCAACTTTTTGAGTAGTATTGCTGTTAAATCCTCTCCGTTAGAACATCTTGTTTTAAACCATCGAAACCCCAAAAAAAGTAGAATATTTTTGGAAGCAAGCACATTTCATTTCTATCAGAACACAGTCAATGAGGGATGGAACAGCACAAGCACCCATTACTGAGGCAGATGCCACCCCAAAACCCTTCCCCAGTGATTTGCTCTTTTCATCCCTCCAGACAGAAAGGGGAGAGGCTCTGTGGATAAGCACGACAGACAGCTCTCATCTGACTGTGTATTTAGGAGCAGTTTGTTGTTCTCTGTCAATGTGAAATGTTTTTCAGGGTTCTATTTAAAGCTGAGTGCCCTGATGAGAGCTGCTCTTTGGGAAACATTTCTTTATTTGCCCGGGTTTCTGTGTTTCCTGGGGCTCTCGCTGCTCTGAGTGGGAGCTGAGGAAGTGCTCAGAGCCTCCTCTCCTTCCAGCTGCATTTCTGAAGGGCTGGATGTAAAGCCCTTTTGGGCTACTTAAAAACAGAGGCCAGACAAAATTAAGGGAATAAAAAGCAGTTTATTTATATTTATTGAAGGCCCTTCAGGTACATTTAGGGCAGACAAAGCCCCACAGGAGCTGCACCCAAAATGGACCCTGGCTCACAGGGTTTCACACTTTGATAAGTTTGGGCCATTTGCACATTGGGGCTGAATCTCCCAATTCCAGCTGCAGGGAATGAAGTCATTTAGGCCAAGTTTGCTCCCCCCAAGTCACTTGTGTTTCCATCTCTGGGGCCTGAGGCACTGAGGTGTCCTTGATTGCCAGGCCTGGAGAGGAATTGTTGTGTCTGAGCCAAATGGGAAAGCAGCAGCTGACACTGAATGTGGAGTTTGGAGTGATGCACTAAAGAACTGCAGGAGTGCAAATACATGAAAATATAACAGCTGAAATCCTGAGGCATCAGAAGTTGTCAGGGATTGTTGCTCCATGAGAAATGGGAGAAATTATTCCTGGTTTTAGAACCCAACTGCAGCTTTATCTCTGGTATGGCTGCTTAGCTGCAGCTCCAAACTTAACAGATTTTCTGGACATTATATATATTTTTTCCTTCGTCCATACATTTTAATAAGACAACTTTATCCCAGGAGCTGTGCTGTTCCCTCTGCCATTTTTAATTTTTTTGTAATAGCTAGGTTAGAATTCTAAATCAAACTTAATGAAACTTTTCCAAGTGAGTAAATGTCAACATATGGTCAGCCACTTCCCTTCTTATATCAGGCTAACAGAAATTCTAATTTCTAATTGGTTTTATTCCTAATGATTTGTTTGCATTGGCACAATAACCTGTTCTAAATGTGGTCTTGCAACATCTGATCATGAAAAAAAAGACAGGATTTATTTCCCTTCTTCTTTTAATCTGAATTAACCACTGACATTTATTAGTGCTCTATCCAGAGCTCTGGGATCACGGTTCCCTACATTGCTGATTCAATTTAGTCTGTATACGTATTTCAAACTGAGTTTGTGTTTTACACTGATTTTTTTTTTTTTCTTCATATTTAGAACATTTAAACAACTTAATCTGAAGGGGATCCCTCATTTGTGCTGTGTGGTCTTTATTGCTGTTAATTGGTTTTTTATGAAGTCTGAACTTAAAATACGTTTCTGTGTCAAAACAACTGAGTTACCTCCAGGTAGAGTTTCTGGGGGGGATCAAGGCTGGCTGCTGAACCAGATTTCTCCATCTGTTCTATTCTGCACTGCAATTGAGCTGAGGTTGTCCAGCTTTTTTCCATTAAAAACCCTGAGAAAAAGAGCCTAAACTGAGCAAAACTATTTAAGGTTACGACCACGTGCACCTGTTCTGCGTTCTTGGAACAGTGACTTAAATTTGGAGAATTTTGAAGCTCTATTTTTATATATCCTGCATGAATACAAAGAAAGCTTAAACTTACACCAGCATTTTCCTTGTGGACATTGATATTTGTACTGAAATGAAAAGCAATGTCAGTATCACTTGTTACTGACAAGTATATTTTTTATATTTGATATTTTTTTTCACTGTTTCTACAGAAAGAGTTAAATAATATTAGGTATATTTCCTTATGGAATAGTTGTAGGTCATACTAAAAGCTCCTTCTTTTTGAGAGAAGATCACTGTAACAATTATCCCATCACAGCCTTCCTTGCACTATGGAATACATTGTCCTGTAATTTTGGCTGACAGCCTCTCAATTAATCCCTCAAATAATTATTACATACAGAATTTTAAAGAGGAATGATTATATAATTTAATTATTTTGTCTTTTTTATATATTTTTTTGTTTAGTAATGCCTGTGAAGCTGCTTATAGTTGTTTATTATTATGGGAGTTAACATTCTTCTGTAAAAACATTTGTTCTGCAAATTCCTGCAGCAACTTGAGTGAATGAAATTGATCTTTCCTAGGTGTTTTGATGAAGATATATTCCACTGGTCATTTTAGAAGATACCCATCTTGATTTTTACCATATTCTAAAATGCTTACAAAGACTTGCTTCTAGACATGAGATTGCATGAGCATTTATTAATAGAAATTATCTCTTCTGAAGCGTCCCATTACAAAATCCTTGATCTTGCTTTCCTGGCTGAATATCCAGTCAGTCTGTCTGTCTTTATGGCTTTCTCTTTGCGCTATTTTGAAGCCATCAACTTTGGAATGAGAGAACAAATGCTCATCCAGCACTGCTTGGGGGTTTTTTTTGAGTCAATTGATATATTTATTGCAATGTGGGCTTTTTAATTTTCATTTATTTTCTATTGGCTTTTATTTATTACAATCTGGTGTTGCCCCACTGCATCAAGCTCTCCATTTTGTGGGGTTCCCTACACAAGTCAACTCTGGGAGCCAATTCCTGACTGGAGGACTGACGTTTTAGACTCAAGCTGGTGTCAGTAACAACCCCCTGAGAACCTAAAGTGCAAAATGTGCACTTTTTGTCATGTGGGACCTGCAGATTAAACAATTGTTTCCTCCTGCAAAGTGGCATACATCTGCTTTTTACAAATCTGTGTTGGGATGCAAAAATCTGAAGGCCTCCAGATGAGGCCTCTCACACTTCTCCTTTCATGAGAGATGTGCAGACCTCTGACAAAACTTTGAGATATTGCCCATCACACATTGACAGGGTACCAGGCACGGCTCAGCTCTGGGCTGGCCACAGCAGGGAATGAGATTCAGAACTCTGGAATGGAATAGAAAATCCTCTCACATATTTTCCAGGAGGAGATCCTCCAGAAATATTAATTCTGCAAGTAGGACTCTGCTAGGATGTCACCTTGCAAGTCAGGTGGTTGAGTAAGTGTGCCTGAATCCTTGTTCATGAACACAGAGCAACTTCTCAAGGTCTGATTCCTGCATTTGGAACCCATGTTTTACCTTTGGAATATGAGGTTATATTTACCAGACATCTCTAGCTCAGAGCAATATAAGTGAAGCTACAACAACCCAACGTCAAGGCTTTTCTCTTGCAATCCGTAAGAACAGGACTTGTGATGAAAATTCCCAAATTTTTTTTTTTGCCTTCCTCTATTTTTAGTGTGGCAACAAAAGGAAACAAAATCGAATATAAACATTGTAGAAGTAGTTGCTTGGTCCTTTAGTGGAGTGAGGGCCCATCCCTTTGCCTGATCTCCCCAAAATGCATTTCCTTGGAGACGCCAGGCAGAAGAATCTGCCCCGACACATCCCATCTCCTGAAGTGGTGGGAATATTTCAATTAACATTCCTCTGTTCATGAATGTTTGTAATCAGGCTGAGGAATGTGTGAATCTATCTATCTATCTATCTATCTCTCTCTCTCTCTCTCTCTCTCTCTCTCTCTCTCTCTCTCTCTCTATCTATCTATCTATCTATCTCTATCTCTCTATCTAATCCTCTCTCTCTCTCTCTTATCTATCCATCTATCTATCTATCTATCTATCTATCTATCTATCTATCTATCTATCTATCTATCTATCTATCTATCTATCTATCTATCTATCTATCCATCCGTCTATCCGTCTGTCTATCTATCTATCTATCTATCTATCTATCTATCTATCTGTCTGTCTGTCTATCTATCTATCTATCTATCTATCTATCTATCCTTGCAGGGCCCCCAGATTTGTTTCTTTGCATATAGATGCCAAAAATGTGTAAATATTTAATAGCAAGCTCTGGAGCTGACAGTTACATAACAAACCCACAGGGACAGCAGCTCTTTGCTTTCCCCTCCCTGCCCCCCTGGAGCCCTTACATAACAAACTGATGGATCACAAAGCAAGGGATTCTAATACTGGGTTCAAATACGTGTCCAAAAGCCACTTTTAGTGAATGTGCAACCCCTCCGAACCTCGATTAATTTTGTCACACAGAAATCCTTTCTGTGGCTTTAGAGAACACTGATTCCTGCAGGTAACTTGGAAATGTTTGTCAGGGCAGACTAATACCTTGGAAAGAGTAAGAGAAAGGCAGAAATGGTTAAAGTTCCAGCAACTTGTGCCCCTTGACCTGAGCTGTGGCTTGGAGGTGACCCTGAGCCAGGCCTGAGCCCCCTGCTCTGCCCTCATGGGAAGTGATTCAACACCTGCTGATGCATCCTCACACAGAGGAGGATTTGGGGCAGGAATGCTGGTGGTAATCACTCCTGGGACTAATTGTGCAGCAAAAGATACCACACAACAAGGAATCTGCAGAAATAAACGCTGCAGTGCCTGCTGCAGCTTTAAAAGCCTTGTTAAGGAGGGGAATTTATGGGTTTTATGGCATAATTTTTGGCTTATTGTTCCTTTTCTTGCATGGCTAAATACATTTGTGAAGTGAAAATCATCAGTGGTGGTGTTGGGAACGAGAGCCCAGCTCTGCTGATGACAAAGCTGTAACTTTGAGCTGCTCAATTTGCTTTAATAACATCAGTGCTGGAGCTGCAGCGAGGGAAAAATGTCTTTAGAGAGAGCGATTCAATAAAAAGTTCTTACCAGGGGAACTGTTGTCTTTCTGATGACAAAACCAGTTTAACTGACTAAAAAAATTACCTCTGGGGGTGTGAGGAGATTTTCCTAGGGAAATTTAAATGCCACAAGGTACTCTCAGCTTAAAAATAGCAGTGTGTAGGTTGGAATGAGTGGCTGAGAGGTATGTGCTGTAGGTTGGGATTTAGGAATACAGATGTTTCCAGATTTTTAAAAATGTACTTTTTCTGATTTAAAAATTACCCTGCCGCAGCTCAGGACTGCATAGTTTGTAATTATAATCATTATGTTATTCAGAGCAGCTTTAAGAATCTCCTGATAACTGAAATTTTAAGCAGATATTCTTTTTAGCTGCACCAAGCCCAAGTGCTTCCTCCTGCATCTGCCCAGATTTGGTTGATATTACAGGAAATGTGTATTGAAATGGTGCAAAAGCTTTCCAGATCAAACAGGACACAAGCCTGGCAAGCTGTCAGGTGATGCTGTCTGGCTTTTTGTGGACTTTTCCTATTATTTCCCTTTCTAGCTTTCACTAAGTTGCAATGATTAATAATAGCCACCAGATTGTTACCTCTGTTGTGATGCTTCTTGCTCACTCACTGTTCCTGATGTGCTTTGACCTGTTCTTGTATCTCCTCCTCTCTTTCTTCCCCTTCCTCTTTCACCACAAGCATATTCAAATTTTTTCCAGGTTTCCCTTTAATAACCTCTGCCTTTCTTTCTTTTTTCTTTTTCCTTCAAAACCCTTCCATATAATTAAATCCGGTTCATGCAGAGTAGGTTTCTCAGGCCAGTTTTGAATTTTCTTGAAATTAGGTGAGTTCCTGGGGGTTTGCTCAGCTCTCCAGGCTCATGGGCAGGTTTGGAGCCCTCCAGTCCCTGCTGAGCTGGAAATTCAGCTGCTTCCACTTCAGCTGGCCTCCCTGCGTGTGATGGGTGGCACAACTTTCCCATTTTTTCCTTCCTGAACTCTCCTTTCCTTTGGATTTTTCCTTCCTTTCATCTCCCCTCTGTAGAAAACTTTTTCAACAGCTTTGCTGATCTATTTCTGGCCCAGTTTTAAGCTTTTAAAGTTCCACAAGGTTCTGGTAATGTCCTTTCAGATATTTCATAGGCCCAAAAGTCACCTTGGTCCCCTTTTGTGTTTCTGAGCGTCCCTTGAGGCTGTGCTGCCAGGTTCTCCCTCTCCTGGGGAGTCCCAGCTCACCTGGGTGTTCCTTTTGGGATCACTTGGTCCATTTTAGGGCTCCATCTGCTTTTTCTGTGCCAAAGGAGTCCCAGCCCTTCACATCCTTGACTTGCAGATCTTCAGCATCTCAGTTTCAAACCCTGCACATTTTGTGTGCTGAGAGGGTGAGGCACACACCCAGCTGTGGGGGAAAATAGCTCCACGATTTAAACTTCTTTGCCTCTCTGCATTTGGAATTTCTGACAGATAGGGCCTCTGTTAAATGTAATTTAAGATGAGAACATCACAATTCACTGTCTTGGAATAAAACCCTCTCACAAATCACATCTGCATATTAGCAACTCTTTTGTAATGCTTTTCACTCTGGTGCATTTCAATAAAAGCTCAGGCATGTTTTTGGGTAGCACTGAGAGCCACATCTCTCTGTGAAAGCAGAACAGCAATCTTATACCTCAAGATGGATTTTTCAAGCTTGCATGAATATTTTCAATAAACATTAGACGCTTTAAGCTCAGTTTTGCTACTTAGGTGTATTAATATGATGTATTTTGTGTATTTTATTATTATTTCTTATTTTTTCCTTATCTCTAAGGCCAATACTAGGTCACTCTGAACTGAAATAAATAAAAAGCTAAGAAGTTTGTGTCTTTTCCCCTTATCAATACATAAAGTTTCTTCCTGTAAATCCGTATAAGTCTTCCTATAATTTCTAGAAAACCACAGCAGCAGAAAAAAAAAAATAAAATTAAAAGCCCAATTGTTTTTCCTTAAGTATACAAGAAAACATTAGACAGACTCAAAGCAATGGAGATGTAGGTTTCCTTTCTTTTTTTTCTGTTAAAAGGAGTTTGGAGGCAAGAACACCACATAATTCAAGAAAATGTTTCTTGACAGATGGGTCATCTTGAAAAGGGCAGAGGCTGCATTTTAAAATCCTGTTTTTCATATTTTTAAAAAATCTGCTTGGAAACCTTGCTCTTGTAAGATGCAGGTAGCTTTTTCCTTGAGTTTATTCCTAGAAAAAGAACATTTTCCATGAATTTGTGCAGTGCTTTTATCCTATCTTCTTTCTGTGGAGTGTAAAAGGCAAAGACAAAATTTGGGGAAATTCTGATGGTCTTCTCACCTGGGCCAGGGGACCCCTGGGGTTTTAGAGAGGCCACATTGAATCTCAACCTTTAATGACTCAAAAATCCAAAAACCAACTCAGAATTTCCTCCATCCATGTAAAAAACATCAGATTTTGATGAGGTCTAGCAATTAATTTCTCTACTCCTAAAATTCCTTCCTCCCTTCAAACACCTCTGCTCCACCTGAATTTATCATTGTCAGATGGAAGGAACAGGAAAAAAAAATTAAATGCATTTAAAAATTTTTGTTGTTTTCAGGGGTTGTGGAGGGTTGTCTCAGGATTTTAAATCATAAACATGATTTTTTATTCAGTGTGGAAGCTTGTCAGATTTAGGGACATTTTCCAAAAGCTTGATCTAAGTTCAATCTGTTTCCTTCAGATTTTCTTTCATTCTTACAAACCATTTTTTCAACTGGAATAAAACAAAATTTTAAGCTAAAAAGTGAAGTATTTTATTTGATTGTGTATCTACAGGTAACTCCTTTCATGTTAATGAAAATATCTTGTATTATTTGCATTGCTCTGTGGTACCATTTATGTGAACATGGAGATCAGTCCTGACACCACAAACACAAAATTACCCTCACTGCTCAAGTCAAGGAATATATTTATTTTTCACCTGATTTTTTAAGATTTATTTTTATTTGTTTTACTGAAGGGTCTTGGAAATATTGCTCTGCAGCAGCTCTTTGTAATTTTGGACAAGCTGGACTAAATTTCAACTGTCTGAAAAGGAAATAAAATCAGTGTTCGTCTGTGGCTACACCACGCCATATTTCTTTTGTGAGAAACAGAAGAGGAAGTTTGCTGTTAAAAAACCAGAATATTCATCATATTTAATTCTAAGTCAAATCTAATGAAAAAGGAGAGTGAATTCTGATGTTATATCTGCTGAAACAGAATTACTTGCACCAGGAAACCATTTAAAACAATCAAGACTAAAGTGAATCTGCTGATTTGGAAAAGGCATCTAAAAATCTAACACAGCCCAGTTAAGATGATTAAGGTTAAACAGAGCAAAAATCATTAGTCCTCCCCAAAATTCCCATTCTGCTGCAGGAGGAAGTGGCAGGGTGGTTTCTGAGCTGCATTTGTGGCTGGTGATGAGCAGCTGAAGGTACTGAACTTAAAAAACTTACTTCATTTCTTCCCTGAGTGCTGTAAAAGTGGTTTGAGTGAGGTGGGCCAGCAGTGGAAGCACATCCCTGCCAGGTCAGCCCCTGCCCCTGGGAGTAGCCTTTGCCTTGCCCTTAGAAATCTCAGTATAAACTAAAGAGAACTTGGCTAAAAACTCCATTTATTTTAATTTTCTTCCTCTCTTAGCGGCTGTCCAGGCTCATCTTTCTCTCTTTGACTTCTGGTACTTTTGTTATTGTTCACATGCAAGAGTAATTACTCAGCTGATTAATGGATTATTATGCTCCTGTTTGTAATTTAAAAGTAGAAATCACATTGGTTGTTAATTCCCTCTAGTGAGAGGTGATGAATAAACCAAAATAAAACTTCAGTCAGAGGTGGAAGCAAAGTTACTGAACCCCCTGGTTCTTGGGTAAGGTGGAAAAGTGATGTCTAATTCCTGCCTGCTCCCAATATTCATGGAAAATGGAAAAACATATTCTCCTCAGGAGGGGAGGCTCTGCTGGTCAGGCTGAGTTCTCTCCTCTCCCATCACTTAGGATTTCTCTGGATTGTGGCTCTGGAATGTGTCATTGGCTGTCCAGTATTTCTCCCAGGTGCTCTTTCAATAAGAAGAACTCTGTCAGTTTCATTTGGTGAATACTCTCTAGGAAGTCTATTTAAATTTTAATTGCATCCAACTTTGAAATAGATAATTAGCAGATGTATATAAAGTAATTTGGAATTAACAGTTCAAAATAGAGTGAATCTCTTAATGCTGTTTTGCTTGTGGCAGGAATAATGTACTTGCAGTTCTAGAAGCATCCCACTGTATTTCTCTGTAGGGAGGACTGATGAATCAATATCAGGAATTGTTTTTACTCGGTGTTTCCTTAAGACATTAATTATCAAATTGAAATGCTGATAAACTCAGTTTACCCCAGTATTTTTTAATGAGTTTTTCCCTATAAGTGTGTTTAGTTGAGAACATTTAGAAATTGTGTTGAAAATTGTTTTCAAAAATGTGTTAAAATCATTTAATTTAATCTGGCAGGGTGTAAATGTTAATTTAATGCCATTGCTTTGCATTGATTAATGTCATTCATTGTTTTAGTCTTTCCTGTCACTTTCGGGACATTCTTGTTCTTATCCTGCAGGTTTTGGTGGCTCAGGTGAAGCTGTGTCCTCTATCATATAACAGAATTGGTGCTTACTCTTTTTTCCTTTTGTTTAGTCCAGGTTCACCAAGGATGGGTTACTCATCAGAAAAATTAAAAAGGCTACAATTCCTGTCAGTTTATTTCCTTTCTCTTTTCCACAGATCTCTTTATTTGTCCTTTTCCTCCCACTCTGCCATGTTCCATTAGCAGGCAGTGCTTGGAGAAGCAGCTCCATTCCCTCCCCTTGGCGTGTCACAGCGAATTTTGTTTCTGATGGTACACCCGACCTTCCCTAAACTGGTCCTTAACACCTCTGCAGGGTGTGGAACTGCAACAGGAGGAGCTGAGGATGAGGGGGAGGCTGAAGCTGGCTGGATTGAAGGTGCTGCCATCCTCCTGTCTGTCATCTGTGTTGTGCTGGTCACTGCCTTCAACGACTGGAGCAAGGAGAAGCAGTTCCGGGGGCTGCAGAGCCGCATCGAGCAGGAGCAGAAGTTCACCGTGGTGCGAGGGGGACAGGTCATCCAGATCCCCGTGGCAGAGATTGTGGTGGGGGACATTGCACAGGTGAAATATGGTGAGTGCACAGCCTTGTTTGTCCTGCTGGCCCTTCCCATCCCATCGCTGTCAGGGGTGGCAAAAGGCAGGCTGATGTCAGATTTATGTGACAGGAAAGTCAGTGCTGGCCATGGGTGAGGGGACACCTGAGCTCTCAGGGCACAAGGAGAGCCTAACAACCTGCTGTAAAACTCCACTAGGAAATCAATTTGGTTGGTGTGAATTTCTTTCACTGCCCATACAAAGGTAATTCTTTGTCATGGAGGATTGCATTATTCAGATTTATTTCTTTTTATTTCTGTCCAGTTAGGGATAAGAGGAAGCATTTTTCGATGTTATGCAGAAGGGAACTGGGCCTCTGTGATCACCTCACAAGTTGCTTCAGATCCAGATTGATCCCCCCGATCCAGTGCCTGATAATTCCATGCCATAGGGAAAGCCTCGTGCTCCAGTGGAGTGAGAGACCCCTGCAGGGGCTCTGTGTCCTCTGGAGTGAGTTAATTCCAGCAATATCCCTCTTCCATCAGCAGTCCCATTTCTCCTGGACTTACCTCAGGGCTTCCTGAGGGGCAGAAGGGGAAAGGCCAGCTCAACTGTTAATTAGCTGCTGTTAATTCCTCTGAAGTCCGATGGAGAAACCTTCAGGTGATGTGAACAGTACTTCCCTGCCAATGGGGATGTCCATTGTGCTTTAAATGTGATAAATTTGGATTTCAGGATAGCATAAAGCAGAAAATGTTTGCAATAAAAGGCCTTTCCTTGTAGGATTCTTGCAATACTGTGGCTCACATGGACAGAATCAGGAGTAATTCCTTCCCTTGTGCTTTCATTTCACCTTTTAATGCAATTAATTGTGATTTTATAACAAAGCTCATTGTGTAATTATAAAAGTGATCTCATGGTGGTTTTCCATGGCCACGTTCTGACCACAGGTGACCTCCTACCTGCTGATGGGATATTTATTCAAGGAAATGACCTCAAAATCGATGAGAGCTCTTTGACTGGAGAGTCCGACCAGGTCCGCAAATCTGTGGACAAAGACCCAATGCTGCTGTCAGGTAAAATCTGCCCCATCCCCTCGGAGCTCCTGCCCTGCCCCCTCCAGGTGTGCAAAGCTGTGTCTGAGCTGTGCTGGGGGCCTGCTCTCCTGGGAAGGTTGCTCTGGGAGCAAAGGAGCAAATGCCACTTTTTGGAGGATATTTTTGTCCACCTTTGTGGTCCAGTTCAGGAGAAGATTGCCTCAGAATGAAACACAGGGACACAAATAGCAAGTCCTTAATTAAACTGCATTTGGAAATAGTGGTGCATCTTAAAGGAGGCTCTGATAAATTTCTGAGAAAGGTTTCAGAGCTTTTCTTTTCTGACTGAACCAAACAAGCCTCTGCTGGCTTTTAAAGATCTTTTCTGATCTTTAGGTTTGAATGGACTTTATTTTGGTGGCTTACCTAGTTTGTGTATTTGTGGTGTTTTGCTGAAACTCTTTTCTTGCAAAAGGTAAACTTGGTTAGTGACACTATTTCTTTTAAAAAGAGAGTCTGATGCTGATGGATGTGCAGCCTGAGGTTTTATGCTTAAGCATTAATTCTTGGTTGAGAATGACACACGACAGGGTTCATTTTGGTTATGTGGTAATACTTCTCCTCAACAGAGACTTATAAAGTGTACCAAATCTCTCTCAGTACTGTCAGAACAGCCTTGCATCATTTTTTTACATGTATTTTAGCTCTCTGTAACCTTTCTTGCCTCTTTTCAGGCACCCATGTCATGGAAGGCTCTGGGAGGATGCTGGTTACTGCTGTGGGGGTGAATTCTCAGACTGGCATCATCTTCACTCTGCTGGGAGCTGGGGGAGAAGAGGAGGAGAAGAAAGACAAGAAAGGTAAATCTCCCAACACCAGGACGCTCCAGAGAAAGCTCTTGGGCTTTGTGCAGCCAGGGCTCTCCTCTGCTCTTGACAAATAAACACGATTTTTCAAACTGCCTGGGTTTTTTTATGACACATTTTTTATCATCACATGTCACACAGAAAAACAGTAGGAGCTGTTAACCAATAAATCCATTGGATAACAAGATGTTTTTCCAGTGTGAAATTGCAGGCTCCCAGTCCATACTGAAATGCAAGGGAATACCTGGGCATGCTCCAGTTGCTGTGGCTTCTCTACATGAATTCATGCTCACCTACAGTTTGCTAAGATTTTGTGCTTTTCTATCAATTTATTTCCCCCCCAGGAAAAAAAAAAACCCTTGGCCATGGAAATAGCATCTGTCTTGGAGCTTCAGGACTGAAATAAAGATAAGCTGTGGCTCTTTGCTAGCCCAGTTGTTTAATGTCAGTGACTGACTTGAGAGGCATTTTAATTTTGTCAGGTGTAAAGGTCGAGCTAAGAATAGTAAAAGCCAAGAATGTGGCAGTAAATGTTAGCAGACAGTTTTACTTTCATGTCTTGTATCAGTTAATGAAATCAAGAAGCCTCTTCAGACTTTTCACCTTATTACTGTGTGATGTCATAAGCATTTGCTAATTTATGGGCTGCACACTAAGCAGAAACATGATTTAATGTCTGTCCTTTCCAGTTTTTCTTCACACAGTCCTGTAAATTGTTCTGCTTTCACAATTTCATTGCAAATGCGTCCTAAGAATATTTGTCTTTCAGACATAATTAAGGGCCAATTAATACAGGTTTTTCAGACATTTCTGCTCTTTCTAGTAGTTTTCACTATAAATAAAAAAAAAAAGCGGTTAAAGCGTTACCGAACGTTTTATTTACCATCTCTCAGGCAATATGATTCCATCTTTTTTTTGTTTCCATCATTTTATATGAAGCTGCAGATAAGAAGGCCAAATTCAAATGGTTTTCAGGACTCAGAAAATTTCCATTTCTATGTTCAACAAGTGGCTGCCTTTGACTCCCTGCTGCTTTGAGGAAATCCCTTTCTACTAAATGAAATGTTTATCATTTCATTCCTGCACAAAAATGCACAATAACTGTCAGGCATGGGAAGCTACAGGAGAATTAGAAGGAGAAAGACAGAAAATTCACAAAGCAGGACTCTTTTATGCCAGACTAGTTTTGAGCAGCACCTCAGAGTTTGCTTTTGCTGTCCTTCAGAGCCTTTGTGAGGTGGGGAGGAGAGGAGGAGCCGCTTCACCCCTGTGAGATGTGAGAGTTCCCTGTGCTGGGTTTCACTGGGCTGGCCTCCCTAGGCTCTGCTCAGGACACTGGTGGTTCCCTTAGGTTTCACCAGGAAGAGGCTGGAAAGGCAGAAGAGAAATCAGGGAGTTTTCCCCATACTGTGTCTGTAACTTACCCAGAGACAGAGATTCTTACAGAGTTGTGTTAGAATTTGGATGCAGACACAGAATTTAATTGAATATCGCTCTGTGGAAATAGCTATAATAAAAAAAAATCCATAATATATAGAATTCCTCCACATTTTCTGATGCTGCTGGCAGCTTTGTGCTCATGTCTGGGCAGAGCTGGTGGCAGATGGAGGCACCAACTCAAATTAAAACCTCTGGTACATAAACCTGCAGTTCTCAGCAACCCTGCCCCTTTCAGTCCCTGTGGGTGTGTGCTTTTCTTGTTCATTAACACTTTAAAAATCATCATGCAGGTGTGAAACAGGAGGAGGAACAGCAGCTTCCAGGTAGAGTAAGAATTGTACCCATTCCCATGGTGCAAATCAGGGGGGAACTGCTGATTGAAATAATCGCCTTTGAATCAGTCAAGTCGAAATTAAAAAATGATTTCAAATCAGCGAGATTGCTGGTGCCAAATCTTTGGTGTGCAGGCATTGTTGGTGTTGCAAATCTTCACATTCAGCTGGAATAATCAGCTGTTCTCCAGAAGTAAATTGCAAAGTATTTAATGTGGAATACTTGATTTGCTGTTAGCAGCTCATGCTGTGCTGGTTGGGGTGGGGATCCAAATGGAATAAAGAACAAGCACGAGTCACCAAAACAGTTTAAGTCGTTGCCACCACAGTAATCAAATTTGCAATTGAAATTTTCCTGAATGCAGTTGCACAGGGTGTGTTTTTAAATCCTGGGAGCTGTTTATTTTCTTCTCCCAATTTGCCATTTGTAAATAAAATCAGCCCATTCTTCTGCAGTCCCAGCCCAGTACAGCATGAAATAATCCCAGTGGGGCAAGGACTGGAGCAGTTGGAGTCTCAGTCAGGATTCATGGGAGGACTTGGTTCTATTGTGAGCAATTATCCACCAGAAACAAAACAAAATAAATTTTATCCATTATTTGCAGGGACTAATTTTATTGGCCTTTACTATAAAAAACACAGTAAAATGATGAAACCTTCTTCAAGCTTTTCACCTTCCTGTTAGGAAATATTTCTTGTCCAATTTTTTCTACTATGTGGCTAATTGCTGAAAAGAAGAAGAGGGTTTTCTTTTTCTGTTTTTTTTTTTTTTCATGTCACCACAAACCAGGAAATATGTAATGTCTATTATCTGGATTTAAAATAACCCATTATTCTCCTCAAGATTATATTTGCCTTCTCCACGTAGGAAAATTCTATGTTTCTACTCAGATCCATGTGCATTTTACCTGGGTTATGGCAGGACATGGATTGAGCCCTGGATGCATCAGTGATGATAAACCATAATGTTCAAAATTATTTAAAACATAAAATATGTACCATTTTACTTTGTGCAAGTATGTGCAGATATAGATTTAATACATGTTTAAATGCAAATTCCAAAGCTACCCATGCACTGTGAAAATTGACTGCAAAGGAGATATTTCAACCACTTTAAAAATGCATAAATGACATTAAAGTACATAAAATAAGACATAAAAGGGCTAAAGCAATGCACACACGACTGTGTACAGTCAGTTCTCACCAACCCCTTTAATTTTGCTAAATATATTTCATATTTATCTATTATTATTATTATTGTTATTATTATTGTTATTATTATTTGAGTTTTCAGCTTACTTTGTGACACCTTCCCAATGCCACATTGCTTTGGAAAATTTGTGTTAATTAATTTTAAACTTTTTGATTTTGGGAGCAAACCAAGCCATGAAGGCTTTTCGCTCTGTCACGTGCATTTGTTCGCGCTGTTGTTATTATTTATTCATTATTTTTTGTTTTTTTGTTTTTTGTTTGTTTGTGTTTTTTTGTTTGTTTTGTTTTTCTTTTTTATCCATTATTGCTCAGTAGATTCTTCCCATCCCTCCTCCCACCCTCCTCCAGCCACAGATGGTGCAGCAGGTGCAAATGCCACTGATAATGCAAATGCCAGCTTAGTCAATGGTACGTCACAACTCCCGGCTTGTCTGATTTGATGGATTTCTCTCCTGACTGTGTCAAATTCCCTCTCCCCTCCCTGACCTGCACAGATGTTGTGTGTGTGTGACTGCACTCTGAGAGATCCTACTCTGCAGGAGCCTGAGAGAGGGGCCACAGTGATGCTGCAGCTTCATCCCCACAGAGTTCAGCCTGGCAGAGGCAGAGTTTGGGTTCTTGATCTATTTGCCATTAAAACTGTAGTTAAAAGGAGCAGTGGAATCAAGCCAGTTTCAAAGCTTTTGGGTAGATTCACCTGCAGTTTCATTGCAAAGTTTCATTATTCAGCCTAGATTTGGAGAGGAGCACCATGAGAAAGGGATTCTCTCTGCTTCTCCTCTTTTTCACTCCTGATTCCTCACACAGTTCTCAGAGAGGGCTGAGATCAGGGATCTGCCTCCACTTCAGCCAACACTGTGTAAGGAACAACTTTTTCTGTTTTCAACATCTGTTTCAGGGGGGACTGAGAAGTTTTGTGGATGTTTGTGTGAGCCTTCAGTGATCTTCTCCTGAGCCTGCCTGTGTAAACTAAACCCAAACCAAACCATTCATGCAGCCAGTTTTGGCTGTGTCCCAGCACAGATTCCTGAACCCTCTTGTTAGCATGCAGATATTTCAGGCTTTCTCCTAACAGTCAAATTCCAGTGCTAAATTGGATTGATTGGTCAATATTAGTGTAGGCATCAGCTGTATTTTGCTGCTAATCAGATACATGAGTCTTTATTTGCTGAGGAACCTTTCCCTCCTGTGTAGTGCCAAAAATACCGAGGAAAGCCATTCTGCTTTTCATCATGTTGGTGAAAGAAGGTTTTTTCCCAAGCAGGTTGCATTTCACGTGTGAAATGAGAGTTTTGACAGCAATATCAAGTGCTAAACAAAGACCAGGATTTACTGCTGTAGGTTCTTATTTAAAACAGTGACACAGGAAATCTTTTAACCTGTTTTTAAATCATTTTAAATAAACATATAACCAGATTTAAATAATAAATAAATGAATACAACCAGATATAAAAATTCCATTCCAGAATTCCATTCTGGAAAACTGGGATTTACAATCTCTACTTCTCCTTGCATGGCAGGGACCTCCATCCTGGTTCCAGATTCGTTAGAAACCAAGAACCAGGGAATGAATTATAAGTGTTTTATTCTCCATTCCAATGAGGATGCTGAGATCCTGACACACAGGAGCTGTGGCTGCCCCTGGTTCCCTGGAAGTGTTCAAAGCCAGGTTGAGTGGGGCTTGGAGCAGCCTGGGATAGGGAAGGTGTCTCTGCCCACAGTACAGGGTGGCACTGGATGGGTTTTAAGGTTTGTTCCAACTCAAACCATTCTGGGATTCTGTGATATTTCCACTTTGGTGAGTGAAAAATGAACAAACTCCCCTGCAATCCCCCTGGATCCTCAGCACTCCTGCTCATCCCTGCTGGCTGCAAAGGAGGGGTGGGAGCAGAGTTCAGCCCCTCTTTGCTGGTACTGAGCAGAATGAGCCCTGTGCTGCTCCAAGCTGGGGCTGCCTGGTAAATCCCTGTTGTACTTGGGCTTAATGCTGAGTTTAATGAGGAAATTGAGTTCCAGGGGATATTAGATCAGTGTCGGAATTAGGGATGTGATTTTCCATCATCCTCTCTCCAGTCAGGAACAACAGTTACTGCTCATGTTTATCCTGGAGCTGAGAGATACAAACTCAGGGCTTTGCAGCGTGGAGTGATGATTTTTTTTTTTTTTTTTTTTTTTTTTTTTTGGTGCAGTTAAGGATGTTTGGGATTTTAGTTACTCAGAGATGAGGCAGTTCAGTAATTCTGCTGGTCTTTGATCAACGTGGGCAGGAGAGGCTTTCCACAATTCAACTGTTCGGAGACTTAGGTCTGAGTGCTTTGGAATTATCTGGGAAATGGCCAATGCCAGATTTCTGGGAATTTCTCAGTTAGCACTGCTGAAAGTTCTTAAAATGTAGATATGGTTTGGAGGGGAGAAAAGAAGGAGAGGATAAGTTACAAAGCAAGGAGCCTAAATTTATCTACATATTCCTTTGGTCAAGATAGAACAAATCTTCTTTTAAAGTTTGAAAATTCTTCCTGAGATGTGACTGGAACAAGAATTTTACCTGAAGTCTAATACTTTTGTGTAAAAATATCTTAAGATAAGAAAATATAATTATATACTTGAATAAGTAGCGAGCTCAGGAACTGTTGTTGCTTGAAAATCAACCAATTAAATTTCAGATAAAATATTTGTATTCTCAATTGTCAATACACAATTGACACAAAAGAAAGAGTTTGTTTTCAACCAGTAAGCTTGTTGAGATAAATTAATTTACTTTGTGACCCAGTGTGTGTATTATGTGTTGTACCAAAGGAACTCATAAATTTTGTTGAGTTTTAGGAGTTGATATCAAAATAGAAAATTGTTGCTGATCTCATTGTCAGAACTATGGGCAATATATTCAGTTATTGAAAGGTTTCAAATTAAGGCCATAAACAGAGCAGAAAATTTTGCAGAAAGGTTCATCTCATTTCAAAGTATTATATTTAGTAAAGGTAATTTTAAAAAATGTGAATCAGGGAAGCAGCAATCACTGTTTACAACTTGTTTACCCCTAATTTGATTTCCTTCTAGTAGGGCAAATTACCCCAAATTTGATTTCCTTACAGTAGAGCAATGCCACCTTCCTAAATTAGGATTTCCAGGGTGGGTTATTGGGGCTTTTTTTGGCATTTGTAACCAAGCGAATTTTCTACTTAAATGTGTGTTCAGAAAATATAGAAAACATATTGAAATCGTTTACCAGACTCAGAGAAATATCTCTCTTGAAATATTTTACATCTACTCTTAAATCTGTGTTTTTTACTAAGCTACTTCTGTTCCTGCAAAGCAATTTGCAGTTTGAGTGGTTTTTTAATATTTTTTTTCTTTTCTTAATATACTTCTGAATTTAAGTGAATTTTTTTATGCCTAGAAGAATTATCTAAAACTTCCTGTTTAACAGTTGTTCCCTCTCAGCACTTGAGCACAATTCCATCATTTTTTGGTTGATTCCAAGAACTTCTTCCAATTTAGAAATAATTTCCAAATGAGGGAAATAATTTCCAAAATAGTGATACGACTTTTTTGTTCTGTGTCATTGGCTTTTCCTCAAAGGCTGCAGCAGAAAAAGGGGAGGCTTTTCTTGGGAATTTTATTTGGTGAAGTCCATGACTTTTATAGTAAGAATTTATCCAGTTATGAGTCCTTCCCAAAATACAGGAATTGTAGTGAGGCAAAGGCGTGTGAAAAATATTTATATTTAAATTCAGAACTATCAAATCAGCTGCAGAATGCAGGTGATGTTGGAAATGCTATTGTAAATTGTCTGATTTTTCATCCTTGCTTAGAAAAGTGATGAAAAACTCAGGTGAATTTCTCCAACCCAAAAAACATTTAATTTATTTTATGATTCCCAAAAAGAAAAGAAGAAAATATTTTCAGAATTATGTAAAAAATACTAGATTTAAAAAGAATTATTTCACATTTTTCTCTCCAAATATGAGCAAATACTCATCCTATTGATGATTCTAAACAATGAACCGAGGACAGAAGGATGGGGGAGTGTTTGTACCTGGAAGGAGGAAGGATCTCTCAGCAGTGGTGATTCTCTCACCTTTCTTTCTGGTTCATATTTTATACCAAAGTGCAGCCTTAAAATGATTTGGCACAGGAGGATATAAATAATTTACAACTTCCTTTTCTTTATCTTGATCACCCAAATTACCTTTTCTTTGCTATTCTGCCTAAATAACTGAACTATGACTGCCCATGATGACTTCCCTCACTCAATAACCTGATTGCAGTAGATTAAAAATATTAAGGATGTATTTTTTAAATACCTGAGTTTAAAATGTTGTTAATGATTGTTCATTTTGTGTACAGCTATTTTCAGGTAGCCAGTCAATTTTTAGTGTAATTTATTATGAGAATTATGCTATTAAATAGCAAATATATGTCCTAAAAGTACATATTATAATTTACAAAGGAAAATAATCTCTGTGATGCGTTTGCCAGTTGGGACAGTCATGTTTGAGTTTTGTTGGTGGTTTTTTTTAATCTCTTTGAAAGTTGACTATTCAATTTCTTTGCCACTCCAAGGTTTGGAATTGCACTCTGCAAGAGGATCTCTAGAGCAGGAAATTGAGCAGACTGCCTGCTCTAAATTAATGCCTTCCAGTTCTTAGGGAAAGCTTTATGCTCCAGCCAGAAATCTGAATCTCCAGAGATATTTTATGTCTTCCAGTAACTTTATTAAAAGCCATTCTAAGAAAAACAGCCACCAGGCAGGTACTGAGTCCAACTGTGCCCCACAGGCGAAGGTTTTATAGGGAATTTCTCCCTGAAAATGAGCTTGGTTTTGCTCAGGCTCACAGGCTCATCTATTGTGCAAAGTGTAAAGCTCTGGAAGGTGGATGCTGAGATTTTGAAAGTCCTTTTATTGCCAGGGTGGGACTAGAGTTAGAAATACAGACAAGCAGCTGATGGTTAGTGGTTTATTGCAGTAATTCACCTGAGCTCTGAGATGATTTTAGGTCATGAGATGTCCTTTCCCCAGCTCTGCTTCTGGGCTTTGGAATTTCCATGGGTGGCTATGGAGGCTCTTTTTGACAAATGCAAGACTGATTTGGTCACTTTTGCTCTCCCTCTTAGTGCAAAGACCAATATGCAAGAGATGCATCTTAGCTTTTCCATTTTGTTGTCATTTATTCACAGCAGAGTGAAAAAATTAATCCACACAGCAGTCAGAAGAACACGATGTACCTGCTAGCACATTTTTTAATAAATTCTGATGATACATTTCTTATTATAATGTGTCAACAATCCTGTGGTGGTGTTTTAACTTAAATTTCCTTAGCATCATTTTTATTATGCATTTTACATAACTACCAAAAGACATTGCCATCCATTCTGAAATATTATTTGTTGTAGTCTTTTCCATGAATTCATATAATTACTGTGAAGGTTTTGCAAGGCATCCCACCAAGAAATTTTGAATATATTTGAATATATATTTAGGTGTTATTCTGAATACCAAAATTTTGTACGTGATGCGTACATTTTGCCATTTTTACCTCATACATGCTTTCCAATGACATTTCCAGTTAAAAAAGTCACAAAGGAATAAGGACTTTGCTGTGGTAAAACTGTTTGGATAAAATGTCAAGCTAGAAATTAAAGAGGCACTTGGTAAATCTATGTTTAGGGTAAATCTGAATTTACGTCACCTGGCACTCTTATTTCCAGAAGAAATTTTCTAATTAGTACAACCAAGGGAGGAAGACGTAATTTAAAAATCCTATCTGATCCACATTATTTATTTATTTATTTAGATTTATTAACACTATTTTTTTCTATTTTTTTCTCAGTTTAGTAACATGATAAATGTAATTCTGGAATACATTAAGAAAGTCTTACTCTCTACTGGTGTGTGCCAGAGTTTTTAAGTCCCAGCCCTCTGAAACATCATCTCAGGAATATTGTTCCAATCCATCTTTCCACCAGCTCCACTTTAAAAGTGACCCCCTCTGAATTTATGCAGATTCCTCAAAATACATGCTGATATTTAGCATTTGACATGGTCCAGCTCTGAGCTTGGTTGGAATTCCTTGTATGTGCCCAGCTGGGTTGGCCCCTCCTGTAAGTGCAGGTGTGAGGGCAGGGGATGGTGCCCAGGTGCCCGTGATGTGTTCATGGCTTTTGTCTCCCATTGATATAAATTCCCATTTTCGTGTTCTGTCTCAGCTGAAGGTTGTTTACTGTCTGTTGTCTGTTGGAATTTTTCATCATTTAGGCAAGATGCAGGATGGGAATATGGAGAACAACCAGAACAAAGGTAATCTTCTTTCCTATTCAGGAGGTTGTGGATTGTATTGTTAGCATGTAGTTCAATCCTGTCCCAAAGTGCAGTGACAACCTGTGGTCTGTGACTGTGTGTGAAACTGGCCCTTATTGTCCATGCAGAATGTCCAAAAAAACCCCAAACAAGAGACCCCAACCAACAACCTACCAAAGAGATTGTAACTTACACAAGTTGCAGAGATTTAGGAGAGGAGTATTTTAAATGAACCATTTATAGATGTTGCTTTCATCTCACAAAGCTCATTGGAATTAATTTTTCCTGTGCAAGCTGTGTATCCTATGTATTGTTAGTGGTTTTCCAGCCCAATTTTTTTGTGTCTCATTATCTCTGGTGTCTGATGGCATTGTCTGGACATCTCTTCATTTGCAGGGAAAAGGCAAAGCAATAAAAAAAGGAAACCTTAAAGCCAAGGTGGTATCTAGCAGTGTAAAAGCCTTTTATAAGCATAAACAACAGGAAGGTTGAGAGTCTTAGGAGTTTCTTATTTAATATACAATGTCAGGAAGAAATTGGAATCAATATTTTGCTTTCTCTGAAGCAAAGTCATGATTCCCTTTTTATTATAAGTCAAGAGTTCTTTGGGCTGTACCAAATGAAACTATAATTTTCCCTTCACAGATAATATTGAACATTGCAGAGGTGATGGCTCAGAAACTGGATAGAGAAACTCAGTGGTTCGTGATATTAAAGTACCAAATAAAATGCTATTAAATAATAAGCATTCAGACTAGGTAGATAAATTAGATTTCCAGGCCAAACCAACATGGTCTTGTGCAATCTCTTCACGAAAGCAAAGCTGTTTCATCTCATCCTGTTTTATTTATTGTGCTCAGTACAAACCAGACACGTACACATATATCCACTGCAATGTCATTGCCTTTCAGAAACACATAAAAATAAAGTTTCTTTCAGTGGGCATTCTGTCAGGAAAGGAGGGATCAGCCCTGAGAGAGAGTGTGTTTTTTTGGGGGGAATGGTGATGCCACCGCCATCACACCTGAGGGTTGAGTTACTTGATCACAGAATGCTCAGAAAACTTTATTACTCAGGGATTTTCTGGAATGGTGGATGGCAGAGTGTGGTCCCCTGGTCACCGAGGTGCCCCTGCAGCCCAGAGACATGACACATGGGCCATGTGTACAGCCACATTGCCTTCAAAATGTTTGCATTGGAAATATGATTATGAGGGGGCATTGCATTTTAAGAGACATCCCAAAATTTGGAGAAATATGGACCTGTCAAAGCACCTGAGCTCTGCTATTCCAGGGAATCCTGCAGTGCTGATGCTGTCACCTGCCAAATCACGTGCAAGACATTCAGTGACATATATGTGTATGGCCCAGAGAGTTGTGGGTGGGGGTAAAAATGAGGGATAAACCCTCTCAATGGTTTTCCAGCCCAGATCCCCACGTGTCCTGAGGGATGTGCTGGCACAGTTGTGTCCTGCAGAGCCCCACCGGGCCTTCAGGGCCTGGCATGGGAGCCAAGGTCAGAGATTGTCCCAGGCAGCCCCTGAGGTGCTGGCTGGAGTCAGAGAGGATGAACACGGAGCAAAGGAAGGGCCCAAGCTCTGGAGTAACAGTTTTGTTCTGCATTATCAGCCAAGCAGCAGGACGGGGCTGCTGCCATGGAGATGCAGCCACTGAAGAGTGCAGAAGGGGGAGAGGGAGACGACAAGGACAAGAAGAAATCCAACATGCACAAGAAAGAAAAATCCGTCCTTCAGGGAAAGCTGACCAAGCTGGCAGTGCAGATTGGCAAAGCAGGTATGGCTGGGTGACACCAAACCCCTCTGGATCACAGAAGGCAAAGAGCTGGCAAGCAAATGGTTCTGAAAAGGGACAAGCCCTTTTTTTACTGCAGGATTTGGAAATGGGTCATCACAAAGCTGTTCTGTGGTGCTGAAGGTCTTTTATTCTCCTAAAAATCAGCTTTGACTGTCAAGGAGCTTTGGGCCACTTGGATTGTAATGAATATTTGAATCAAAATGAAATGCAGCTTTTCTCAGAGTTAATATTCCCAAGTGCAGTAATTACATATTTAATTTCCTCTCCCCTCAGAACTTGGGACTACATGGTTTCAGAATCTCTAATACCATCTCAAAATATCACTCACACAGTATTTCCCGCTCACGGATTCCAAAATCATTCTGTTCTCTCCAAATATCCACGTTCCTGCCTTCTTCCCAAGCATGACACATCTTTTGACTCCTCTGTCCAGAGCCATGTGGCCCCTGTGTGGTGTTGGAAGCATCACTTCTCCAAGATGTAGGTAGAGAGTGGAAGTCCATAAGGGCCTAAGGTTCCTTAGGTTTGTTTTTCTTGTGGTATTAAAGAGATTTTGATCTCAGTTCCTTGGCTGAGGCCTTACAAGACCCTTTTACTTCTGTTCTATCTCCCTCAGCCTTCTTCCCCAGTCTGGTTTTTGCCCTTCCCATCCCTTTTTAAGTTCATCACAGGAGCTGGTCACATAACCACATGATGCCAATTCCCTTTGCCTGAACAGAGCGTGGCCCAGCCTGGAGTTATCATCCCTGATATCCAATTTAATGCCTTGCCCAATTCATATTCCTCCAGCTTCTCTCCTTTTTTTCCCCTGATGATTAATTCCTTGGATTAAATACCTTTCTGCATTGCCTTGACTTCTGCTCTCTTTGCTATTTTAGCAGGCACATGAACATCACTCTTAAAGTAATTGTGTAGAGATTTCTGACCAGAATGTGGCAAGGAACAGGAATTAAATTAATTAATCATTGCCTCATTTGTTTTTTCTTTGGCATTGAACAATCTATGGGGATATCTTGCGTTGTCAGGAGTATTTGCCTGTACAACATTTTAATGGATTTTCCCTTATCCTCTGGCACAGAGTGATCTTCCTGACTCATCTGTTTCCTGTCAACTTTAGCATCCTTCAGCTTTACCAATTTCTTTTAAAACTGCAGTCAAGACATGAGAGTCACAGCATTCTCCTTCTACTCTATGATCTAATTAGGGGGAAAATAATTTATTCCAAAATGCAGGCTTAACTGCTTCACACAAACCTTTCAAACAGGGCTGGTCAGAGCAAGGCAAAGCTGAGGCTACACTAGAAATTTTATTTGTTTACTCAAACCCAGGGACAAACCTGTGGAGCAGGAGTGCTCTCCCAGCAGCCTGTGCCATTGGCAGGGTGGATTGGGAATTCTTGGGATATTTTGTCAATTCTGTGAAATATTTACTGGTGTCTCTGTCTCTTTGGAACCTCTGCTCATGAAAATGCACACTCTGTAGATGTTTCCTTGAAAAGGAATGCCTTGGAAACACCAATATTAGTCACATTTTAAAGAAACACAGTGAAAAACTGTCCTGTGGGTAATTCTGCATTATTGCCTCTTTATATTTACCCAGACACATCTGTATGGCTTTTCTACACTATTTTATACAGCAACATAAACTATGGGAGACTCCTTTGCTCTAAAGCTATTCTCACTTAGAAGAAAGTTGTTTAAATATGGATAGACAAGTAATTTATAAAAAGTGGGAGTTAAAAGGATAGATAAATGTTGTACCAGGCAAAGTAATGTGCTAAATTGAATAAACTTAGATTAAGTGACAGCAGAACTCCTGCACCATCTGGGAAGTTTTAAAGGCAGCAGTAAGTGCTTGAAAATTAATTCCCTAGAATTTCTTGTGCACTGAAATGTATGGTTGCTGTAAATATATTATGGCAATGCTTTTTCATCATTGTACAGTTCATCACTGTTATTAGTACTGGTGAAAAATGTCACAAAGAAAGAAAGAAATGATTTCCTATCAAATCCCAGTTTTTTTATTGTTCATGTTCTCAGTGGTGTTTGGGTTTATGGTAACTGGTGATTTCTCCTCCCAGGTCTGGTGATGTCTGCCATCACTGTCATCATCTTGGTACTGTATTTTGCCATTGACACCTTTGTGGTCAACAAGAAGCAGTGGTTGCCTGAGTGCACTCCTGTCTACGTTCAGTATTTTGTTAAATTCTTCATTATTGGTGTTACTGTGCTCGTGGTTGCTGTTCCTGAGGGACTCCCACTTGCTGTCACTATTTCTCTGGCTTATTCTGTAAAGGTAAGAGACATTCGAAATAATCCAGGGAGAAAAGTGCTGTTTGCTTGAGTTCACTACTGAGTTGGTCCTCAGGTTTCATCAGATGGGATGAAAAACAGTCTGAAAATTATGTGCTCAAAAGTGTTAATGAAATTGCTTTAAAGAAAACTTATATTGAAGATATTTCTAACAAAAAATGCAAGTACATCCTCCAGCACATCTCCTTAGAACTGCACAGTGCAGGAATATCAAGCACTAGAAATACCTACTTAATTTGCAAGAAATCAGGAATTTATTGAACAGAATGTACTCTGAAAATAGTCCAGTCTTTTGATACAGAATAATTTTGTATTCAAATTTTCTTGTGCAATTGTTCAAAGTTTTGACAAGGATTTCAAGTCTTCAGGAACACTCTCAGAGAAATTGGAGTTTCTCAAAGAAATTAAGAGTTTCACTGAAGCTTTCATGTACTTTTCTTAAATGCAGCTGCAGTTCTTTGAAGTCAGCGTAAATGGTTCTATTAGGAAATTAAAGAGGATTAACATCCTGGACTTGGGGATTATTTGAGCAACTTAATCGGATGGTTTAAATATTCCAGGAATCTTACATGAAGATGGTGGAAAGTTCCTCTCCATTTAGCATGTAAACAAATTAACTTAGGATGTTTAGGAAGGAATGTCTTGGCTTCTAGGTTGCCAATATCACAATTATTAGGAAAAAGGAGCAAATCTCAAAGACGGGGTTTTGCTAATAAAGAATGTAGCTGCTTTGAAAATGTTTTCCCATTCTCTTGATGTCCTTCCTCTGACACCCTTTTGCTTTTCCCTTTCTCTTTCCCTTTTGCTTTTCCCCCAAAATGCATGGTCCATCTGCATGCTGCCAGACAACACCCTGGCATTCCAAGCAGTGTTAAGGAAAACCCCAAATGTTTGCTATAACGATAATGTTTAAAAAGTGCTGTTACCTCTTTTTCCTTTAGCTCATCTTTGCTGTTCCAGCTATCCCTTAAAACGCAAACCCACTGTGGGAAAATGATGTGACTCTTCTAGTTCATCAAATTACCTCAGGGATGGGCACAGCTTGGTTGTCTTGGTGGTCTTGGTTGTATCTGGGATTTGGGGTTCTTGGTCCCCACCAAAGCTCTGGTTTGGGGAACGCCATGTTCTCACCACACTCATGACCAAGCGTGGGCCGCTTTGCTTTCCGTGACTACAAACCTGTCAAAGCCAGCCTCGAAGGGTTTCTCATTGGGCTTTTGGTGGGTTTTCCCCTCAGAAAATGATGAGGGACAACAACCTGGTGAGGCACCTGGATGCCTGTGAGACCATGGGCAATGCCACGGCCATCTGCTCAGACAAGACGGGCACGCTGACCACCAACCGCATGACCGTGGTGCAGGCCTACGTGGGCGACGTCCACTACAAGGAGATCCCCGACCCTGACTCCATCCCTGCCAAAACCATGGAACTGCTGGTCAATGCCATTGCTATCAACAGTGCTTACACTACCAAAATTCTGGTGAGTAGGTGCTTTCACTTTGGGGCAATTCAGTGAGGCCTAGTAGAAGGAAGTGTAGTTTTCTTTCTTTTTTCTTTTGTCTTTTGTCTTTTTTCTTTTTGTTTTGAGAAGGGTTAATTTCCTTGATATCTTGTTGATTATGAAGCATTAAATGCTGCTGAGGTCCTCAAAATGAGAACAGGTGCTCTAAAACCTGTGTATTTTATTGTCTTTTTTAATATTATCTTTTTCAATTTATTTGAGAGTACAAGACCATTTCAAAAACTCCCGCTGTCAATAGATTGGGGTGGCCCAGTATTGGTGCAGATAAATTTGGGAACACAAACATGTGGTAACACATCTGGTTTTCACTGAGCCTTCATGTGTGCAGAATGATTTTTGTCTGTCTAAGAAATTTCAATTAACACTCAAAGAGCACAAATTGGATTGGTTAAATCAGCGAGGTTAACGACCTTTATTCATTCTGGTTTCAAGTGAGTTACATCCTGAAGTATTTTATTCACTCTGTACAGGAGGCCAGAGTGGAAATACCCTGTTTGCTTGTGGCTTTGGATTTTTCTGTACAGAGCTAATTAAGAGACTGAGATTTTTTGCAATTCCAATAAATTTGTTCTTTGAAAGGTCAAGCTGAATGTTAACGTTGCTGAACAAATAGATTTTTTTCTTTTTAGTTTATGAATATATGCATTGTCCTTTTCATAGGTCTGTACTGAGCTGCAGAAGGAAGCCAGGCAGGTGCTTCATGTTTGTGTTAAAAGTGGTCTTTTAAAATACAATCAGGGAAAACAAATACTGTGTGGTAACTCAGAGTGGGCATTTTATGGCAGCAGCTCCTTGGATTTCATTTGTGAGCCTCTAAACCAGCAAGAACAGTTTGCTGTTGCTGGGTAATTCCAGTGCAACAGGGAGAGGAAAGTACACTTTGGTTATTTAAATGCTGTGACAGCCTAAGTCAGCTCAGGTGCCTCCTCCTGGGGGAAGAGAATGAAACACCCTGGATAGCCTGGACTGAGGCAAGGCATGGAGCTGGGCTTTGGGAAGGCTTTGGGAGAACATTCCCAGCATCAGCAGAATTCTCCTCATTCCCAGGGAGCAGCAGGGCAGGCAGGTTTTTCAGTCAGGTGACTGACAGACAGAGTTTTATATTTTGCTGTTCCTTTTTAGATCAAAGCCAGTACTGAAGTGTTTCTGCCCAGCTTCCACACCAGCTTATCCCTCTGAATTCCAGAATAAATGGGAAATCATCAGAATTCCCACATCTGCAACATTAACTTTAATCATCTTTTTCTTGTGGTTTGGTGAAACATTTCTCGTCAATGCTAGCTCTAAGATGGTCTCAATATAATTTTTATTTGTATTTATTTCTTTTTTTTTACTCTGAATTGGCTTCATTGCTCTTTGTTGGAATTAGTTATATGTGCCTATTAAAAAGAGTCAATGTTTCACTGCTTCAGTTCTTTTTAGCTTTGCACAGAGACAGATTCTAAACTGATAAAGGGGTGAAATCATCTGTATGTAGATCAGTGACTGCTTGAACTTATCTGTTTAAAATTAATGGTGATCTTTTAGACCTTATGAGCTAAAGCTTTGCAATATGGACTCCACCAGAACCACAGTTCCAATCTCAGGGGACTTAATTTTATTCACATTTTAAATGACAAGTTGAAGCTGAACTTTAACATACAAGACATTGTTCCATAGCCCACTTTGCATCCCAGATAAATACATTAAAAAATACCTGAGGGAGTTGTTTCCAGGATAAATATACAGAATGATTTTCCTTCCTGCTAATAAAGAATGCACGCTTGTGCACTCATTCTTAGAGCATTTAGAGTTTAATCAAATTGTGAATATCAGCTGAAACCCAAAGGGCATTGTAAGGGTTCTGTCGCCAAGACTGAGTTTTGCATATTCTATTTTTAGCTCTCCAGCTATGTGTGTGCTGTAAATTGCTCTTTGTGTGAACTTCTGTTCAGAAGGATCACATATGGGACCATAAAATTAGTCAGGATGCTCTGCTGAATGGGAAATATTCCCTCTTGCATTGTCTTTTGATTAAGGGGCAATTGAACCATTGATAAAACTATAAAGAGGGAATAATATCAGTGCTTGGCATAAAAGATTTGAAGTTCCCTGAGAAATTAAACACAAATTATTCTAACTGAACAATAGCATCATTAAATATAGCTCTTTTTACTGCTTTCCAAGATTAAGTTGCTGGGTGAGCTGATTTTGCATCCCTCTAGCTCCAGAGCAATTTCAGTTCTGTTTGTGTGAGGTTGCTCTCCAGCAAACCTTTCTGTTCAGTATTCCTGTTCCCACATGGAAATAAAATCAGGCTTCGTACATTTTTGCCTGTGAGCTGTGATGGGGACTGCAAAGACTCTCACTCTGAGAGCAAAATTTGCATTTTGGGAATACTTTGATTGCACTTTGCACAGGAGCACATTGATCTTGGACATCAAGGAGCAGACCAAAACCACTGGTTTGAACTTCCCTGTTCAAAAGCTTTGGCTTTCATAATTTCAATTTTAATTAGGAAGGTATTTCTTCTTTTAATTTCCTGGCTGGGTGTGATATGCCTGATGAAGACACCACAATTAAGGTTTAGCTGAGGGATTGTCAGCACACCTGGAAAAGTCCCAGCTGGAGCTGTTATTGGGAGGATCTAACACAGGCTTTTTATTTGCTGCTTGATGGGTGCTGAGGGATAAAAGGCTTCTTTAGCCTGTGTTGGGTGAGTATCTGGAATTTCAGGAGGAGTTTTTGGTGCTGGTCTGGTGGTGATTTGGTGCATTTGCACAGGGTGTGACAGGATGTGGTGGCAAACCTCGAACCAAAGGAAGACATGTCACAGAAAGGCACAAAACATGCACTCCCTTCCACATTCACTCCCTTTCCCCAGAAGAAATAAAATAAAAATATGTAGGTCTATATGTTAGTAAATATTCATCAAGTTGTGAATGGGAGCTGGGAAAGCTCTTGGGACAAAAAGACCATTGTTGGGTAAAACCTAAAGGACAAAACCAAAGACAATACAAAGAGTATAGACAATTTTACTGCAGCTGAAAGGCAAAGCAGGTAGAGAATAGACATAGAGATCTATTATAGAACAGATAATAATATTTTAGACACCCATAATACATAGGAGCCATAAGAAGCAATGGCATTCTACAAAAGTGAAACAGTGAAAGGACAGAAAATAAGATTTTTTGCGGCACAGCTGCTTTGCAAAAATTGATGTAAATCTGTTGCTGGTATTAGGATGTGGTAGCCAAGTGAAAGTTCTTTTTATTTGGGTGAGTATATTTGCATTCGAAGCAAGAACAGCTCCCTAATTGTTGGGAGACACAATGTTCCTGTCAGAAACAGCCTTTGACAAGGTGTGCAAAGTGCAAAATATGCTTTCTTCTTTGAGATTTATTTTTCATTCAAAGACTGAATTTTATTCACCAAATAATTGAATTAATCTTGACTTTTAAAAATTTGTTTAATCAGTTTAAAAAAAAAATTGTCTCAATAATTCCATACATATATTGTTTCACAAACAGAAAATTCCTGGCATTTCCTTTTGCCATTCATAATTCCAACAATTTTAATACAGCAAGACCTTCATAAAAAGAAAACAAAAAAACTCCTAACTTTTTTGGGTCATATAGACATTTGGAAGTTCCCTACCAAATAATTCCAAAACTCGAGGTATAGTAGGTATGTTTATGGATTTTTCCATACATTCCCTCACATTAATGAGTAAAGTTATTAGACGTTGAAAGGAGGATTGAAATGTCTCTTTTTTAACCGTGGTTGCTTGTGGCTCCCTAATTCTCATCTGACAGAGAAAAGACTTTCCTTTATCTATCTACCTTTATTTCTATGTATATACATACATTTTTAACATGCCTCTGTATTTATTTGAAGTTTTGTTTTGTCAATGGAAAGGAAGAAGGACACCCTGACTTTTTAGGAAAGGCTTTTTTAATTTCATTTTTATAAAAGCTCAAGCCCCACCAGAGCAGATTAGGCCACACCTATGAACAGAAAATCAGGGAATTTCTGTGGCCTGAGGCTACAGCAGCAGAGCTGTCTGCCAAGGCCTCTCTGCTAAATGAAACTACTGTTATATGTCACTAGAATTCCCTTTTTTATTCCAAGGAGAACCATAAGAAAGCAGCTTTTGACCTCCAAACTACCTTTTTTTTTTTTTGAGTTATTTTGGCATATGGAATTGCAAAGATAGTTCTACTCTCACGTATGGTTTGCTTAAAACCTCTTCTCCGTCCCTTTGTTTTTTGTGTTAAAGTGCAGATGATTTTCCCATTTATTTTTGCTGCATGTGGAGGTTTGAACCATCTCTTATTCCATTCAGCTTAGCTCCCCCATTGTTGCTGCAAATGAGTCAAAATAAATGCTTTGAACCCCCCCCCCCAGACACAAAATATAAGAAATGGACACAGAAGTGGTAAAAAACCCAAATTCAGTAAGGATAGATCGAGGAAGGTTTTTTGATTTATGATAATTTAAATGACAACAGAGTAACTGGCATGGCTTAAAGTCTGGTTTTTTTTTTTCTTCTGCCACTGACATCAAGGCACAAGCGGCTTCTCCAGCTGTTGATTTGAAGTCTTTGGAGAAGATCAGTCATTTTTCAGGTGGTCAAGTGGCCGGTACAGGCTGACCTGCCTGTGCCAGAGATTTGGGAGCAAGAGATGTGGAGAGAAAAGGAGTGAAGGGAGGGAAAATTGAGGGGAAAAAAGGAAAAACTGGTAAGGAAAAGGGGAGGAAAAAGGGAGAGGAAAAAGGGAGAGGAAAGGAAGAGGAAAGGAAGAGGAAAGGTGCAGAAAGGTGCAGAAAGGAAAGGTGTGGAAAGGTGGGGAAAGGAGAGGAAAGGAGCGGAAAGGAAAGGAGCGGAAAGGAAAGGAGCGGAAAGGAGCGGAAAGGAAAGGAGCGGAAAGGAGCGGAAAGGAGCGGAAAGGAGCGGAAAGGAAAGGAAAGGAAAGGAAAGGAAAGGAAAGGAAAGGAAAGG